>MU226282.1:2026389-2037333 GCA_018584345.1 Thuja plicata
AGAGAGAGAGAGAGAGAGAGAGAGAGAGAGAGAGAGAGAGAGAGAGAGAGAGAGCCCAATCTTAGGATCTTAAACTATTCAACCACATACAAGGACACACACAAAAAATAAATTACAAACAAAGGAAAAACAAAAGACACACAAAAATGAGGTTAGTAATAAAAATGGGCTCCAAGTCAATTTGTTGAGTAGACCTTAGATATCAAAATATCTCAACTGCTAATATAATTCTTGGAATGCTATTGCAAGAAAACAAGTGGTTACATGGAAAGAGAAAGATCATATATCAAGAGACCATGATCCAATCAACTAGAAAGGTGTGTTATGCTATGAGATTATGAGGAAAGAGAAAGGAAATCATGGATTCCACATGCTAGAAAGCTGTGTTATTCTAGGGATACATGAAAGAGCACAAATTACACATGACAACAAGTTGTATTATGTTATGTGATTTATGTGAAGAGACAAGGAAGAGTCAAAATACTCAAGCAAGTCGTGTTATGCTAGTTCCACTCATCCTAAGAAACGGTGCAAGGAGAGTAAAATAGTCTAGAAAGTTGTGTTATGGTATTCAACTCATCCTAAAAAATGGTGTAAAGGATAATAAAACAAAGTATCATCTATAAGGAAATATGCAAAAAATAGTGCAAGAAGAGTCAAATAGTCTATAAAGTTGTATTATGCTAGTTATCTCATCCTCAAAAAATGGTGCCAAAGGATAACTAAGAAAAGCATTATTTGAAAGAAAATATGCAAAAATGGTGCAAGGAGAGTCAAGTATTCTAGTAAGTTGTGTTATGATAGTCAAATCATCCTAGAAACTTTGAACAATGATAGAAAAACAAAGTACATTATTCATAAGGAAATCCTACGATATTCGAAAAAGGATATCGAAATAGAGCATGTTGTTCATAACAAATTCTTGCAATATTTGCAACAAGTAGGCCTTGTATATGCACCCACTTAAGATGGAAACATACAAATATGGTAGCATATTAAGAAAATGAACAAGAATAAACTCCATCACCAAGGAGATCCTTTTGTTGGGAAAATAAGTGTTGCACACCTTGCATAATTTTGTTTATTATTATAATATTTTATTTATTATATATTGTTGCACATAGGAACACCTCGATGGATGTGCAACATGTAAATATTTCTTTGGAATATTCTTAGGACTACTTGATGTTGTATTATAATATTGTAATATTATATTGATGTAATTATTTGATATTGGGAAAAAAAAAGTAATAAAGTACTTAATAATAAATGTGGGTTCAAGAGGTTAGGTAGTACATGGTTGATGTAATACAACTTAGTGGTTTTGTGGGAGCTTGTTTCTATAAAAGCAACCATAAGGGTAGTTGTTTGTGTGGAAGCCATGTTAGAATTTGTGAATGTTGGAAGCATGATATGAGATATGTGGTTAGATGCTTGTTCACATGGAGTGCTTTTTTATGGGTGAGATTTTAAAGGCTTTTATGGATGTATTGTAATGTTGCATTTCTGAATAACACATGGATAATGGAAGCTTTTGGAGGTTGGGTTTTTCCCTCATTAGGGTTTTCCCAGGGTATATCTTGTGTCACTTTCTTTTGGGTATGTTATCTACTCTCTTGCATGTAGATTTTAAGGACTTATTTGATTGATTATCGTGCAGGTTATGTGGAAATTGTCATATATTTGGCCATAAGTTTCCTTATAAGTGGTATCAGAGTCATGGTTTTGGTGTTATAATCCTAAGATTTGAATCTATGGCATTGCATAAAATAATGGTCAGACATGGAAAGATATGATAGTTTGTTGCAGGTTTTAGGGTTGTAGATTTGTGGACTTTTTGTAGATTTGATTTTGTAAGAAATTATTTCAAATGGGTTTTCATGAATCTTCATTTATGGGTGTTTTGGGGGTGAGATTTCATATTTGATACCATGGGACAAAATGGACCTCATGGTTGTGTTCAGGAGCTTAGGAAACAAAATGTTGAGTAAATTTTTTCATAGTTTGATGATAGTGGTATGAGGAGATTTTTTTTTTGTCTGGTATAATGGTATGCATATGGACTAAGATAGGTTGTCAGAATTAATTAATAATTAATAATTTTTTTGAGCCCTATCGAGTTTTTTGTAAAAATACAAAATATATATAAAAACATAATATTTTAGGGGGGGGACACCAATCCTCACACCCCTCCTCTCTATGAGCTATCTTGTATGATAGTACTTGCAAAGTGTAGTTTGCAGGCTTGTCAACCTGCAGGCCAACGAGACCCCAGTATCTCGTTACTAGTAGGTTCGCTCCTAGTACCTTTGGTATCATGGGGATCAATGTGTACCCCATTGTCCGTGCCACAACAAACAATTTTTTTAAAATTTTAAATAAAATTTATTAAATTTATCCACTCAAGATAAAAAAAATTCATATTAATTGGTGATATTTAATAAAATAAAAATTTATTAAATATCGTCAATTAAATATTACATGCCTTGTTTAATATTTGGCACTAAATATTAAATATTTAAAAATTAAAAATTAAGTTTGAAGGTATATTGAGGAAATATTTTGGAGTCCATATTTGCAAATATAGCCTAATATGCTTTTTTTTCTACGGATCATAACTTAAGTGTATATCGTTAGTTTTTTTACTTCTTATAGCCTAGAGAGGTGACTCAAAGCACTACCATTTGGGGTGGATAGTTTTTATAGATTTTTCTATTTAGGTAGTGAGATGGTAACTAGAAGTGAGAGGTACCTTTATGAATTTAAGAGCTCATAACTTGAGCATATGAAGTTGGATTTTGGACTTTGAATAGTTGACAAAAATATCATTTATAGCTCTACATTTTGGTTTAGATTTAGAGTAGGTTTGATGTACTTTTTTTTCCTATTTTGATCTGAGTTTTTTATGGGATATTTTTAGTATGGTGACATTATGAGTTCATGCATGGTTAGCCTTAAATATTTTTATTTTATGTCATTGTATACTAAGTTTTGTATCTTATATTGCTCCCATGTTGACACAATTATCAATATTTGAATTGGATATGTATGTTGCATTATTGGGTCTACAAGTTTGCAATGTTCTAGGTAGTCTATACTTATAGGTTGCTTTTATTTATTGGATATGGGCTTCTATGCCCATAGAAATTTCATTTTTGATGGATATTCAATCTGGTGGCTTGGTTTAGTCACTTGGTTTTCTATTTTTTTGTCATGTCGACGAGGAGATATGTTATCAAGTACAATTAGTGTGGAGGACCTATGTTGTTGACTATGTGATGCTTATAGGTTGGACACATTAAGAGTTAGATTCTTGTTTTGTGGATGTGATCATGATGCCATGGATATCTCTTATTTTTAGGGAATTTAGCATGACAATATTATATTTTCATGTACTTTTATTGGTGATGATTTAGTTGGATTCGTAATTGGTTATGGTGGTGTATCTTCTTGGTTAAGGATTATGGTTACTTTGGTTTCCTTTTGAGGAGCTCATGATGTGTAGTTCATTTATTTGATGGTCTAAGGGCCTTGGTTGATTCTCATGTAGAGGATGGTTTATCATTATGTCATGGATATCTTGTATACACTTTTAGTGGGAACTTTTGATAGTGATGATGTGATGTTGTAGGATTGGTTCTTGATTTTTTGTTGGAAATTTTGCATCTTATTGGCTTGGAGATCTTGGTTTACTTGATGTTATTGACATATAAAATATGTGTGTGTAGAGATAGATAATATTCATTGAGGAGATGGATATCATGATGCCATGTGTGAGTTGTTATTATAGTTCAGTAGGAGTTATTAGTAGTGATTTGGATTCACCATTGGATTATGGATGATCTTATTTATTATTTTAGATGTTGGAGGATGCCTTAGATCCTATTGTTGTAGAATGGTCTTTCACATTTGATGGTAAAATAGTAGAAGATAGTTATCTTCATGGTGATTGGATATTTTGACATATTTGGGAACCCAAGGGGTCCTTGGTTGAGGTGTGGTTTATGCTTTCATTTGACATATTATCCTTGTTTGGTAAGATGGTTTATTAGTATTTCATGGTGCACTCTTTATTCTATATTTAAGTTTTGGCATGATACAATTATTCGATATGTTTATATGGAGCATGTTATCTCCTAAGAGAATATGGTTAGATCATGTTTTCATGTTTATGTTCCTAATTCTATGGTTGGAGCTTTGACATTGATCTTCATTGGTTCTCTTTTTATTGAGTACATGCTCATTTTATTGATACACCATGATGGTGTTATATTGCAGTTGGATTTTGGAATGGTTTGATCAATTGTAGATGCTCATTGATACATGGATACTTATGTGGTTCTAGTAGTATATTGTTGTTAGAGAGATATGTGTTGAGATGATTGATAGTAGGAACACCAAGGAAAATTCACTTGGTATGGACTTGAGAGGAGAGTGTTCTTGGATGAGTTATGGTGACTTAGGTATCTTGATGAGCATTCTCATTCCTCACTCTTGGTCTACTCAATGTTTTATTTCTTGAGAGTTATTGTCAATTTTTCCTTTCAAGTGCATTAATTTTATGCTTATCTTTCATAGATATGGATCTTGAGCTATGGTGCCTATTAGTTCTAGAGGATTTAGTTTGAGATATGTCTAGCATTAGTTTTCTCTTAAGAATTTGAGTTGTTAATATGATTTCATTAATTCATGGTTGATTTTGCGAGATAGTTTATTGGGGTTATTCCTTAGATTGGGAATGTTATTGGTTTGATCTTCTTGGTTATGAGAGGTTTACATCCATGTTGATGATATGATATATATGTTGGTTTCGTCTAAGAGATTGAATAGGTTTGGGTGCTGGTATGGACTCTTACTTAGGGTTTTATGGAGGAGATCATACTTGACATAATTGGCATTTAGAGGTTCCTATAGAAGGACATGATACATGTTACAATTTGTAGTGTTTTTCTCTTTGATCTTGGTTATCTTCCTGAATGTTCAATTTCAACATGTTGGAGTCAAGGCTGGTTGGAGATACATTTTCACTAGTTTGTGCTCATGTGGGAGATGAAAGAGAGGTTCCTTATCTATTTCTTTTGTTATTTTTGGAGAGCATGGGAAAACATTGGATAATTTTTGTGAGAGATATACTTGCAGGTTATTATTTATATGTTTTCTCTCTTCATTATATGGTTTCTTCCTTGAGTTTCATATTCATTTGATATGGGAGGATGGTGACATACAATGGGATAGTATGAATCAATGTGGTATGCATGTGTGGATAATTGTGATGTTCCTTGATTGTACATAGTTAATATTATACTTCTATATGGTACTATTTTTTGATCATTGGGATATATTGTTTATTTTTAGATTTAACATTACCTATGTAGTGGGAGCTTCTATGCCTATATGTTGTAGGCATTATAATTGGAGCTTGTGGTTGCATGTTTCATGTTGTATATATTGATGTTATAAGATTCACTATATATTTGTTTGTATACCTTGGAGATATGGATAGTTGGATGTGTTAGAACCTATTGTAGGTGTTATTTCAGCTATGGATATTGATTCTTGAAAACTACAATGCATGTTATTACCTTTGTATTGAGTGTTTATATTTAGGATATCAAATCAAAAAAATTTAATGATTTGTTTGCACTAGGTTGTGTGGATTTATCTTTGGATGGCCTCTTATGTATGTCTAGCGGTAGTGGCATGATGGAGGGTGAGAGAATGATTGTATGAGATGGTGATCAGTTTGTTTCTTGTTGAAGGTATCTTGATGGATCACTTTGATTCATGGTGGTATATGTGACTAGAGGGATTGTTCCCTTGTTCATATTTGTGGCTAATTATTTACCCTTATGAAATATATAAACCAAGGTTGAGAATGGTAAAATAGGTGTTGTACACCTTGCATAATTATGTTTATTATTGTAATATTTCATTTAGCTTATAATATTGTGTTGTAAATATATTGAGGCTAGGTGACTAAGAGCCGAGGGGGGGGGGGGGTTTAATCAAGAACCAATAAAACTTATTCTCTTTTATCCTTTATTAGATTGACTAATATAATTGCATGTATGAAATATAAAAGCAATAAACATCCACAACACTTGACACAATATCTGGTTACCCAGAAACTTTCCAAATAGAAAGTATAACTGGGATGGAGATGGTACCCACAAGATTTAGTAATGAAGTATAAATTTAGCCTATTAAAGCTTAAAATTGACCACTTCTAATGGCCTTCCCTATAAGGAGAAATAAGGAATATTAGGTCCACCTTGTGAAAGGATTTGTACAATAAAATTAAGTATGCAACTCTGTTAGGAGATTTGTAAAGGATTGTTAAGTCCGCCCGGTTAAAGGATTTTGTTGATACACCTATTAGGATGAACCAATGGATGATCTACTATACAACTATGATTTGCTAAATGAGATCCTTTGAGATAATACTAATTACTTGAATGTGATAGATGAGTCTCTATTGTTCCTTTACATTATTGTAGCCATCCAATCAATCTGCCACTTCATATTCGCATATCCATACTCTGGTATTGCTACTTCACTTAATCATATTTGGATAAATAAAGTATCTTACACATATATCTTATCCAAAAAAATACCTTCACAAGTCGTCTTCCATAATATAAATTAATATCCAACAATAACAACTAAGTCGGCCCAATATTGATACTTAGGTTCAGTAATCCACTCAGGTGATATACTGGCACTCAGGGAATATACTGACACTCAGGTGACATAGTAAACTGCCAATCTCTGGCACTCTAGCTACATTGGGTACTCGGGTCACATTTATCACTCAGAGCTGGTATGCAACTTGGGTTATACTGGTGACTCTGGTGATACTGATTACCACTGTCTACTCAGTCGACACTGCAACTTCTCAGGCTACACTACAACTGCTTGGGTTGCACTTCAAGCTACTGGCTTGGTCAACACTATAATGACTAAGTGTTTTGGCACTAATTTACAACAATTCTTTCCATAAGGTCAACATCTTGCACCTAGGTGCATCTATATGGATGTTCAACATGTAGAGATTCTTTTGGAATATTATTGAGGCCACTTGATGTTGTATTGTAAAATTATAATATTTCATTGATGTAATTATTTAATATTGGGGAAAAAATATTAATAAAGTACCTAATATTCAATATGGGGCCAAGGGGTTATATATAATATTATTTTAGCACATGGTTTATGTAATACCACTTAGTAATTTTGTTTGAGCTTGTTTCTATAAAGGAAACCACAAGGGTAATTTCTTGTGTGGAAGCCAGGTTAACATGTGTGAGGGTTGGAAGCATGGCATGAGATGTTTGGTTAGTTACATGCTTGTTCACTTGGAGTTCTCTTGATGGATAGAGTTTTAAATTATTTCATGGATGTATTTTAATGTTGCATTAATGAATAGGTTCATCTCGTATTCCAACACTAGTTGTAAGCTATGCTAACACAGTAGTCCTGAGTTTGATTCCCATGCAGGTTAAAATACATGAAGATTTAGGCAACTATCAACTCTCAAACATTTGAAAATTTATTGACAAGATGGTTTGAATGAGAAATTAAAAAACAACGGTCACTATCACTAAAAAAGGAGACTGGTACAACTGGCGGTCATGGTCAAAACAAAAAATAGATGTTATAAGGTAGATCACACTAGAGAGATAAGGGGACTCGTGGTAGGTGGAGAGGTAAGGAGAGACTTGGAGGGATAAGGGATTGTTATTACAAGGAGGAAGGAGAAAGGAGATATAAGAGAATTTAGAGTGATAAGGAGGAAAGTCATAAGGTGTATATGGAGAAATAAGGTGTTAGAGCGATGAGGAGAAGGTATGGGTCAACATCCAGAAGATATTAGAGGAAAGATAGATAGGATTAGATATATCTAGGATGTGTTAAATCCTTGACAACCACAATTATCACAATGGGGATGAGATCCCCCTAATGTAATATCATTGGTTCAAAGATCTAGTCAAAATAAATTACCGATCAGAACAAATGTTTCATTGATGAACAATACATGAATGATGGATGCTTTTGTAGACTGGGTTTTTCCCTCACAAGGTTTTTCCTAAGGTATATCCTTTTGTCAAATTTTTTTTGGGTATGTTGTCTATTCTCTTACATGCAACTTCTAAGGAATTTTTTAATTAATTAATCATGTGGGCTATGTGAAAATTACCATATGTTTGGTTGCAATTTTCCTTACATATTTAAGAAACAATGTAAATGAAATCTAAGCCAAAGAGGGCATAACTCTTTTGAGGCAAGGAAGAGATAGTTGTACAAAGATATATTGCAAAAAGTGTAAAGTGATCCTTTTTATGGGAGATATATTTTATTAAAGATATATACCTCCTAAGAGGACATAGCTAACAAGGATAACATATTTGACAAAGAGAGGGGAAGGAGAGAAATAACAGACACCTTCCAGATTTATAGGTAAGAGGATTCTTGATGAAGGACAACACACATTATATCACAAAAGATAAATCATTTATAATAGACAAACACTTTCAATCAAATAAGAGGTTGTAAGAAAGGACGTAAACCTCCTAAAAAAGAGAAAATCCTCATGCACAATAATCAATTCTATGCAATAAAGGACATCGTGCTATAAAAGGTACAAATCAACAAAGGGAAAGTGAATCCTCATTAAATAAGATTTAAATATCATTCTTTCCCTCCAAGTATGGAGATAAGAAGAAGAAGACTATTATGTTTCTCGCCAAGTATGATTGCACATGAAATTGTACCATCATGAATTACAAAGATTCCCCAAAAAGAAAAACTACCAATATCACATAGTGTGGAGCAATATGATAGGTGATCGGAGTCTAAAAGAACTACTTTGGGATTGAGAAAAGTATGAGATCTAGTGTAATATTAATATGAGCTCGATCATGTAAGTCTTTAATAAATTATTTAAATTCAATGCAATCAGCAAGAGAATACCATGGATAAAAGATTTGAGAAATAATTTGTAAGTAGGAAATATCTTTGAAATTCTTATGATGCAATATGTGAGAGTGCTATGAATGATTGCAAGAAACATAAAATGAAAGAGGCTATTTATAACACATGAATTTGGTTAATACAAATAAGAATCAATGTAAGAAATTTTGAAATAAAAAATTAGTTATATTTTATAAATTTCATCATTAAATATTAGATCTGAAGGTTAGAAGTTTACAAAATGTAAGTAGCATTGGGCTCAGTAAAATGTAATGTGGTGGAAATGAGGTGTTCACTAGTTTATGCATGCAAACTAGGTATCAGGCCTAGTTCCACTTTGATTACATTAAGGAGAGTGGATCCACTTGGGTCAACCTCAAATATGATTGAAAGGGATTGGGAACAAGGAGGATCCAACAATCCTTATTTGGGTTAAAAATGACTATTAAAAGGTGTGAGTTAAATGCTAGATTTGGGGCCAAAGATGAAACATTGAGAGCATTTAACATGCACAAAAAATGTTAGAACAAATATGTAGAGAACTATTATAGATTTGTAAAGAGGAGATAGAGAGGAATTTGTGTTTCAAATATAGACCCAAAGGTGGAGGTCAACGTCGGTCATTTTAACCTAGACCCAAGAATTTTGGATGAAGGAAAAATCTATGTTTTCTAGATTAGGATGTTGCTTAGAATATTCCATAAAAGTTCATCATAAAAGTGTCAAATAATATTGGGTAGAGCAATAATGACCTTGAATTTTTTCCTTTACAAAAGCTCAATGTGTGCGCCTTTGTCTACTCTTTTTAATTCTAGCTTTGTGTCTTTGGATCCTACCACCTACACATACAAAAGAGATAATTTTTGGGGTTGATAGGGGTTTTCCTAAGTCAACCCATAGTTTTAGAATTAACCTTGAAATTGAAATTAAAAGGAAGCTCTAAAGTATAATATTGGATGTTATACCTCAAACTTGATTATGTAATGCTCTTTATATATTAACATAGGTATTGATGCAATAACATGGCATGACATATGACATAAAGGAGATCAATAATGAAAATATGTTTTCATTAAGATAGTTTCAACTTGATACTCCATAGATCTTAAGGATGCTTGAATAATATGATGAGATAAAATATTGTCTTGAATGCTTGATAAATTCTTGATTGTAGTTGATGTGTGTGTGATGGATGATGTATAAATGAATTGAAATAATACTCTTATATAGGGCTCTCAAGTCATTTCATGAATTAAGAAAACCTCTAAAGGTCAAATTTAAACACTAAGATTGAGGAATAATTGGTAGAAACCAACAGGGTGATCTCACAATAGTGAGTCCCACTTTTTGGGACGAAGGATTTCGGATTTGCAAACGAAAAAGAAAATTTGGCGTCTTCGCGCGAAGTGGTTAAGATGCTTCGCGCAAAGCACCCCACGTAAGCTACTTCGTGCGAATCCATAACTTCGCATGAAGTTGCACACGGTGGTGCTTCGCGCGAACACCCCCTTCGCGCGAAGCCACTTTTTTGGCTGGAATTTTTATAAATTTCTGACAAGTCATGTCATTTTCACTATTCATTTTGCGAGATTTTGTGGACCTGGTGCTTGGAGCGAACCAGTGACGACCACTACAACGTCAGCACTTTCCAACCTTTTTCGACCTCTTTGTGATTGTTATTAGCATCAGGTACACACATTTTTCTCATTTTTTATTGTAAATTCTACGTTTTATATTCATTTTAGTTAATTATTTGTGTTAAATAATATTTAGTTTATAGAAATGTTAGAAAATGATAATTGGATTTTAGAATTTGTTAGAAAATTATTGTAGTATGTTAGAAAATCGTAACTTATTATATTAGAAAATGTTTGAAAACTTTAAAAAACTGTAGTATAAATGTTAGAATATATGTTAGTAAATGTTAGAAAATTGTAATTTATTATAGATTAGAAAATATTAGCAAATTGTAAC
>MU226282.1:2048908-2108578 GCA_018584345.1 Thuja plicata
CCACTGATTCACCCCCCCCCCTCTCATTTATTGGTAACAATTAGTATCAAAGCTTGTGTGCTTAGAAGGAAGGTTTCAATACCTAAGATAAATATCACAAGATGAACAGATGAGATGTGCCCAAATTGAACAAAGGCAATTTTTCTTCATGGAAAAGCAGAAAGAATCCACTTATCAGGTATTGGAAATTATGTTACTCAATACTTAGATACTAAATATGTGTTGCCCATAGGAGCAGTTGAAAAAATTAGAGAGCATCATGAGCACAACTGCATGATTATAGAGCTTGATTCCTCACTCTCTGATGCTGAATTTGAAGATGTCAAAGTATGCACAATTGCAAAGTAGGTGCGGGACGAATTGAAGCTTGTACATGGTGGTGATGTAAATTTTTTGAGAGCCAAGGAAGAAAGCCTCAGAGGAAAGTTTGATGATCTCAAAATGAAATAAGGTAAAAACATCACACAATACAACACAAGAATCAAAGAGGTTGTCAATGCTATCTGAGGAGTTGGAGGTGTACTAGAAGAAGATACAGTGGTAAGTAAAATTCTAAGAACCTTACTGCCTACTTATGCTATTAGAGTATCTTCCATACAAGAAATGAGAGCAGTAGAAAATAGAAATGTTACTCTAGATAGTTTGATTGGAAGACTTATTTCATTTGAGATGAACAATTTTGATAATCGTGTCTTACCAAACATAGAGTCTGCATTCAAATATTCTTTGAGAATAAGTAAATCAAGTAATAAACACACTATGAGAAAAGATAGTGATAGTGAAAGTGAAGAAGAAAATCTTGATGAAATTGAAGTACTTATGGCTAGAAGAATGCAGAGAGGCAAAGGTAAATACAAAGGTAAATTACCACTTCTGTGTTTTAATTCTAAAGAGATTGGACACTTTGCTGCAAGATGTCCTAACAGAAGAAAAGATGACAGAAGTAATGTCAGGTCATTTGAAAAGAAGTGTGACAGAGGTGATTACAGAAGCAACCAACAATCAAAAAGAAGAGATACCCAAGACTACAAGGACAAAGGGAAGAAGGCCAATTACCTAGCTAAACACAAAGATGATGATACTTACACCGAATCTGATGAAGACATCGAGATGATATTTGTGGAAGTAAAAGATAATTCAGATGATGATGAAGAAAGGTTTGTAGAAACTGCACTCATATCTAAAGTTAGTAAAAATGATGTTTGGATCATAGATAGTGGTTGCACTCACCACATGACTAGTGACAAACAAAAGTTTGAGACTTTTGAATACTATAATGGTGGTTCCGTAAGAATGGGTAATGACACACCTTGTCCAGTTGAAGGTAGGGGAAATATAATGTTGAATAAACAGATAAAATGTGAAAATGCTTATTGGGTGAATGGATTGAATTATAATCTCTTGAGTGTTTCTCAGTTGAATAATCAGGTCATAGAGTAGCATTTGAAAATAAGAAGGCAAAGATCTTCATTGAATCAGGAAATCTGATTGGTACCAATGAGCAGACAAAAGTTAACTTATTCTATCTGAATTATACTGACACCATTTACTTAATGGATAGAAATGAAGACATATGGTTGTGGCACAAAATATTGTGTCATGTGAACTTTGACAACATGATAAAGATAAGAAAAAAGAGAAATGTAAGAGGCTTACCGACAATGACCAAGCCCGATAATATCATCTATAAGAATTGTCAAAAAGGTAAGATGACAAAGTCTAGTTTCAAAAGAAAAGCTCATACATCTGATTCCATTCTATAATTAGTCCATACTAACCTATGTTGACCCATGAGGACAAAGAGCTATTATGGTGATAGATATTTTATTCTCTTTGTTGATCATTACTCTAGAATGATGACAATAATATTTATAAAAGATAAATTTGAAGTGTTCAAGATGTTTAAATGGTACAAATCAATGGTAGAGAAACAAAGTGGTAAAGAATTGAAATGCTTAATATCAAATAGAGGAGGGGAATTTATTTCAGATGAATTCACTAACTTTTGTAATGAGCATGGAATCAAAAGACATGTCTCTGCACTGAGAACACCACAACAAAATGGAATTGCTGAAAGAAGGAACAGATCCATAGTTGATTGTGCAAGGACACTGATGATAGAGAAAGGCATCACCCAAATCCTCTGGAGAGAAGCTATCAGTACTATTTTTTACACATTGAACAGAGTATAATTGAAGGAAGACACCAAGAAGATACCTTATGAGCTATGGTATGGTTACACACCCAATGTAAGTTACTTCAAATTTTTTGGCAGTCAATGTTATATCTTAAAAGATGATAGAAATGGAAATCTTGACTCCAAAAGTGATGAAGGAATATTTCTAGGGTATTCCACCAAGAGAAAAGCTTATAAATTCTCAACAAAGCCTCTAAAAAAATTGTTGAAAGTGCAAATGTAAAGATAGATGAATTTGTAGAGAAGAATGAAAAATAAAGCACAAAAGAACTAGAGGACTACAAGAGGTTTTTCTATAATAAAGAACCTAACACTCTACCCGAGAAACAATGTAGAGCTCCTGAGAAACAGATCATTGCACCCGAGCATCAGGCTGAAAATGTTGACAATCAAGATATTGTGCAAGATGATGTACCAAGAGATGGAGATCAGAATGAAGGAAAAAATGATGATCAAGATGATAGAAAAAGGTTTGAACCTATACTTGCAAGATATGTCAAAAGGAACCATCCACAAAACCAGATCATAGGAGACAAGGAGGCTGGTATGAGAACCAGAAGTAAGTCTCTAAACACAAGATGTCTAATTTGTGATTATGAGCCAAAATTTGTCAATGTTGCACTTGATAATAATGAATGGATTAGTTCTATGAATGAGGAGATTGAGAAGATTGAGAAAAACAAGACATGGACACTTGTACCGAGACTAGATGACAAGAATTTCATCGGTACAAAATGGATATTCAGGAATAAACTGAATGAGAATGGAGAAGTCACAAGAAATAAATCAAGACTAGTATGCAAGGGGTATGCACAAGAAGAAGGGATTGAATATGGAGAGACATTTGCACCCATTTATAGGCTATAAGGAGTGAGAATATTACTTGCTTATGCTGCATGTAAAGGATTCAAGGTATATCAATTGGATGTCAACTCTGCATTCCTAAATGGAATACTTAAAGAAGAGGTATACATTGAACAACCAGAAGGGTTTGTTAATCTAGACAAGAGGGACATGGTATGTAGATTACACAAAGCCTTGTACAGATTGAAACAAGCACCCCAAGCCTGGTATGAAAGACTTCATTCCTATCTTATAGGTATTGGATTTGTAAGGACCAGTAAAAATAGTAATGTTTACTTGAAGGAAGATACTGATGCTAACATTTTGATTGCTGAGATATTTGTTGATGACATCATATTTGGAGGCAATGATATGCTATGCAAATTATTTGCAAATGAAATGAGGAAAGAGTTTGATATGTCTATGTTTGGAGAGATCAAGTTCTTTCTTTGTCTATAGATCATTCAATAAGATGAAGGTATTTTCATTACACAATCCAAATACATCAAGGAAGTGCTGAAAATATTCAAAATGGAAGATTCCAAGCCAGTGGGAACAGTAATGACAACTGGATGTAAGCTGAAAAAGGAGGACAAGTCATCAGAGGTAAATCAAACTTTGTACAGATAAATGATTGGAAAACTCATGTATGTTGTACATACTAGACCAGATATTGCACATGCACTAGGAATAGTTGCTATATTTTTTGCTAATCCCAGAGAATAACATATTACTATTGTGAAAAGAATCCTAAGATATCTGATGAATACCGAGGAATATGGCTTATGGTATAGAAGAGAAGGCAAATTTGAACTTAAGGTATTTACCGACGCTAATTGGGCTGGAAATATTGATGACCGGAAGAGCACACTTGGAGGATCATTCTTTATGGATGACAAACTTGTGACATGGATCAACAAGAAGCAAGGATGCATCTCTTAGTCTACTACAGAAGCAGAGTATGTTGTTGTTGCTGCAAACTGCTCAAATATTGCATGGATTAAATAGTTAATGGAAGGTATGCATATGAAAATTCTTGAACAAGTAATTATCTATTGTAATAATACTAGTGCAATAAACATTTCCAAGAATCCATTCATGCATGCTAAGACAAAGTATATTGCCATCAAGTATCATTATTTGAGAGAACAGGTTCAAGCAAAGGAGGTGATACTTGAGTTTGTGAAATCAAAGGAACAATTAGCCAATATCTTCACCAAGCCACTACCCAAGGATGCATTTGAGTACTTGAGAAAGAGACTAGGGGTCAGACCCTTGTCTACTGGTCAGTAAAATGACTAGAATGTTGCATCATCCTACATATTATCATTATATCATTTATGTTGATGCAAGCAAAGAGATGGACTTCAAAGATAAATTTATACACAACAAGGTATTTATCTACTCTAAGCACCAGAGTTATTGTATTACCAATGGATTGGGAAATTCAAGAAGTATATTATCGATAGAAAGGATTTGTTTGGCATTATTGTCAAAAATATTTGTTTGGCATTACTGTCAAAGGGGGAGATTATATCCATGGGAGAGATTATAACATTATCACTTCAAGGAGAGATATTATCACTTCAGGGAGAGATTATATCCATGGGAGAGATTATATAAGTAGAGATGTAACTGGAAAGGGAGAGTACATACAAAGGAAGAGAATTGCTGACAGGAGACATCAAAATAAAAGAGAACAATCAAAGGGAGAGAGTTTGACATAGGAGAAGAACACATCACATTAGAGAAAGAAAGATTCTACATCTATCCAGTAAAGGGATTGAAGACAAAGAGAAAGATGAAAGAATCAAATCTAAGCTATGAGAATATTACCGAGGACCAGATATTAGTATCGGTTATAGTACATAAGATTGGTAGTTTGATGAAATTCAACTGTCATATTTCATATTGTATTAGTAATAATATAGTGTGATAATGTAGTATGTTTCCATCAATGACAAAGGGAGAGATTGATGAAATATAACTGATTGAATGTTTGAAGATGTTAAGTTGATGATCATGCAAGGAATTAAATCAGTTAATGTATTGTATTGTCATTGATGTCAACTTGATATAATCTATATGGTCATGGACATACTACCAAAGAATTCAAAGAAACAAAAAATCAAAGGCTATGCTATCAGTAATGCATATAAGTCAAGTATTCACAAAGTGACTGTATACATCGATGGAGTGCACACCGAAAAATAGAGTAAAAGAGAAAAGTCACAGTGTTACCTGACAAAAAAATGCACAAAATTACTGACAAGAAAAGTCGCAGTGTTGCCCAACGAGAAACCCACAGAGTAATCCGACGAATAGAATTATAGTGTTGCCTAACGAACGGAGATCCTAAAGACAACTAAAGTCACACCAAAAGAACAATCAGTTATCACTGATGACTAACTGAAGTATTGACTGATAGAATAGAGAGTTCAGAAATGACAAAATGCTTAGATGTCAAGAGCTAAAAATAGACTTAACTGATACTTATCATTGTTTTAATTGACAAGATAAAGCTGGAGATAAGTAATGGAGTTAAAGCTACTTTGTCAAGTTGGCAAGAAGATATCTTTGAGATAAAACTAGAGTTTTTCTTTAAATCTAATTGGAGAGAATTGTGGATCATGCCAAGAATCAAGAAATCCAAGAAACAGTGAATCATGTCTATAAAGAGACAAACCCAATTCATTATGAATTGTGGGGTGAAGAGAAGAGAAAAGAGAATAGATGTTGAAGAGATTCTGAATGAGAAGAAATTCTTCATTCATACCCGATCAACAAGCTGAGGAAAGAGCTAGATTTTGCAGACACCAACAAATAGTGAAACAAAATCATAGAGTAGAACAGTGTGGAGAAAATGTATTGAATTTATTATATTGATCAAAGAGGTAATGTGCTTACAATAGATCTAAAAATCTATAATTCAAGTTGTATGTGTGAACAAATCAATTTACTATTTCAGTTTAACCATTGAAGCATCAAGTCTCTTAACTGAGCAGGACTTAAAAGTCTTTTATAATTGAGATACATCCCAAGGAGTATCAAAAAGTTTGATCATAGAAAGTAGCATTGGATATGCTCGATACCTAGTGATAGGCCAAGTGAGTGTTTGATCAAGGATGGTAGCATTACATGCTAGATACTAAGTGACAAACTATCTTTTAAATCCTTTAACAAGGTCACACCTAACAGTGTGTTTGTAACTTTTAACAGGGTTGGATCTTAACCGAGCTCACTTTAGAAGAGTGAAAATTTGGGGTACCGGTCCCAGTGGTTTTTCCCTTAACAGGGTTCCCATGTTAAAAATCCATGTGTTATGTGTTTATATTTCATTACTTTGTTGTTTTGCATTTCACATAAGCTATTCTGGATTGATTGGTATACACTAGTTATTTTCTGTGTTTCGGTAAATAGAAGACTTCTTATCGGTAAACATACAGAAGAAGGTTTTACAAAGCATTATGACAAGTATAAATTGGTTATAATTATTTCAAGGCATAATCTTGTAGGACTGAATATAACTAGAGGCTTAAAAGTGGTAACAATTTTTGAAGGGTTGATTTAAGGATTAATTCTTGATGCCACTAATTCACCCCCCCTCTCATTATTACTAACAATAAGTTGTAACAAAAATTATCTTACAAGAAACTATCATTAATAATATTATTTGTAAAATTATGGGCCATTAATTGACGAATTCGATAAAATTTATTTATATTTTACGAAATGGGATATTATAAATTATTACCAATATCAATGTATAGAACATGGAGTTGTTATCAATCTGTAGATCTCGATGATATTTTATGTTCTAATTTATTTTGTATATGGTTCCTTTATGACTCATGGTGTGTATGGAGCACTTGCATGTTTGAGATGAGGATCTCTCAACATGTCAATGTTACTACATTGAGATGCCTGCTTATATACTATTGGGTTAGGTTCTTTGTGAGGATTTGATATATATTCCTTGGTGATGACATTTCATGTGACATGTGTGAGATGGTATTGTCCTTGTTTTTATTGTGCTTCAATTTAATTCAATATGTGAGATATTATGTAAATATGGGTTAAATGTGATTATGAGTCTAATTTTTGAGATATTAACATCAATGTTAAAAATAAATAATCAGTAGTGTGATTTAGAGAATTTAAATGTAATAAAGTTATATGTGTTATATTTGATTTCATTAGGTGATTATTCTATGTTTTGTCTATTGTGAACATGCATAGATACACTTGACATTTGTGGAGTGGTTATAAGTAAAAGGTATCAACTTCACCTAGCCCCATAGATCTGAGCATACCTAAATGGTGGTTATATAGTAAATGTCACATTGGCCATAATTATTTATCCCTAACCCATTGTACTTATTTTGGGGATGGTTTCTTGTATTATGACTAGCATTATACTCTAGATACCGTAATCATTAATGTTTTGGAAACCTAATCCCTATGTAGATTCCTAGTAGAGAGTACTTGTGATGTAACAACAAACCTTGCTCTCCTACCCTATCCTCCACTAGGGTATTCAATAGGCCTCTTCTCTATCCTAAGTAGGGTTCTTCACTAACCCTAACTTTCAAGGATCCCTCTCTCAAGATCCCACTCAATTTCAGCTTGAGTACACCAACAAAAAAATCAAACTACTTCAACACCTAGCCATAGTGCTCTTCTTGCCCATCTTCATAAATTGATCCAAACTGATCAAGAAATCTTCCACATGGAGAGCTAGTCCACTAGATGGTTAATAGGATCTAATCCAATGTCCAAAAACACCCTTTACCATGGAACCCTAAACAAGTTCCAATAACAAAGCCAAATTCACCCAAAATAGGGCTACAAGCATTAGGCCTAATTAGGCACTTTTTCCCATTTAACTTGCAAAAATACTTAAAAAGTTGGAAAAATAGAAATGGATACTGATACCCTTTATCAAGACACTAAATATTTTCTAGGTCTTGTTTCCCAAAAGTGGCCCTACAGTGACTCCTATAACCATGCCCAAAAATTAGGGTTTCTAAGAATTAGGTATGTCTGCACAAAGGAACTTGTTTCTTGGAACTCTAAACTCTCCACACAATATTATCCTTCAATTTGGGGCTCCTCCACACACCAATTACCCCTCCATGATCACTAATTGAAGAAATGAATGCTTTCAATCACTCTCATTAGCTCTGCAACTTTCCGTGATCCCTAGCAATGCAACTCTTGCTCACCTAGGGAATCACATTAAAAATATCTCCCATTATTTCCAAGGCCCCTTCTTCACTATATAATATGTACATGGAGTCATCTCCCTAATCCCAAAGGCCCATGCAAAATGCACGGTTGGAAGAGGACTTATGACCCCATTTCTAGAAGTGGCTTGGTTCAAACCAGCGACTGGTTAGAAACAAAAAGAATTTACAAAAATAAATAAATCAACAAAAAATAGAAATATACCACCACACAGAATCTTAAAACATGCCATCCTAACATAATCAAGAGTTACAGTAGGTAATCTAATCCATGAAAATATAAAATGCTCAAAAATACAAGAACTGTAACTGTTTCATTGATAACACAGTCCTTACAATAGCTTATCAAAATCCACCAACCTATTCAAAAGGTCAAGGGAGGTCTAATATAGGTATCCAAGTCCCTATCTCAATAGTTTTAGATAGTTAAGGAACCACTTTTTCCAAAAACACAATCTTGCAATAAATGTTATCAATGGCGACATTGACAACTTTTACATCTTTTGGGATCTTGCCACAAAACATGCTCAAACATCATAAGAACTTAACCAATAGAATAAATAGGCTAATTAAACATAAAATAGTCCTTGTGCACCCTTACTTTTCCAATTTGTTTCCTGTATGGATCATTTACACTATTACCGCAACATTGGCCATATGGACCAAAAGAGCAACTTTGGACATTAATGAAAATAAAAGAACTAAAGACCTAAGTAGACCTAACTCCAAACATCCCAAGACCTAACTTGTCCCATTATTCCCTAGTGGTTTGGCTAGAACCACTACAAGCCAAAAAAAACTTAGAAGCCCTAGGTTACTTTCTAGCCCTACCTAGGTGCTCTTGCACCATACTCCCCCACAAAGGAAAGTTATGTCAATCCTATGGAAAAAAAATATTCAGAGATGCCCACCTTCTTGAAGCCTACTTCTAAAATCCATGATGCCTCTGATTCAGGCCTATTCTTCAACTTGATAAGGTGTTCCATGTACACCTTGTGACTTGTAGTCTTCTTGACTCTTGAGTCCAGCACACTCTCAGCTTCCAACTGTGGCTTGGGAGGCAATACAGTAGCCTCAACATCACCACTAACCCCTTGACTACTTTGACCCTTCTCTTCTATCTACCCTTTGAATTGGATCAAGTCTTGTACATTGAACATCAGAGATATGCTCAACTCTAAAGGTAGGTCAATTTTGTATGCATTAGCCCCATATTTGGCTAATATTTTGCAAGGTCCCACCCTCTTCATCTGAAGTTTAGTAGGGAAACCCTTCTATAACCAAGATTTGTTCAAATGAACCATCACATAGTCACCTACCTCAAACTGAATGTCTCTCCTCTTTTCATAAACTTTGGCCTTCAATTTTTGTGGATTGTCTTGTATGGTCTTCTTGACTTGTTCTTGGATCTCCTTCATGGTTTGAGTGAAGTACTCAACATGACCACTCCTATACTCCATGCCTCCAAGATCCCTAAGCTCACACACACCTCTTGGGTGCATCCCATAAACTATCTCAAATGGGCTTCTCCCTATGGTTCTATTCTTGCTATCATTATAAGCATACTCTGCTTGGAGAATAAACACATCCTATGTCTGACCATACTCCTTGGTTAGGAACCTCAATAGGTTACCCAAAACTCTATTGGCCACCTCAGTTTGGCCATCAGTTTGAGGATGGTAGGCTAAACCGAAAGAAAGATTAGTACCCAATCTAGTCCACAAAGTTTTCCAGAAATGGCTCATAAAATTCACATCCCTATCTGATACAATACTTAGGGGCAAACCATGTATTCTCACAATCTCTTTAAATAAAAAATAAGATATGTGACTAGCATCATGAGTAGTCCTGCAGGGAATGAAATGTCCCATTTTGCTAAATCTATCAACCACTACATAAATGTTGTCATATCCTTGCTTTGTTTTGGGTAGACCTATGATGAAGTCCATGCTCACACACTCCCATGGCCTATTAGGGATTGGTAAAGGTTGATATAAACCTACATTACTTATTCCTCCTTTGGCTTTCATACATATGACACATTGCTCAACATACCTTGTAACATCTCTTACTAGCTTTAGCCAATGGTAGAAATTTTGAAAAAGCTCCAAGGTTTTTTTCATACCAAAGTGACCACTCAAACACCCATTGTGTTTCTCTTGTATGAGTTTATCTCTCATGGAACCTCTTGGCACACACAACTATTTGCCTTTAAATAAAAATACATTCTACAAAGTAAAATAAAAAAACTTTCTATGGAAATGATTTTGAAAATCAACACACACCTTGTATGCTTCACCAAAATCTTCATTTCCTTGTAGAGATCTCTAAAACTATCAATTCCAATGCTACTCAACTAAACCTCTTGGACTATCAACAATCTCCTACTTAGTGCATTTGTAACCTTGTTCAATTTCCCTTTCTTATGCTTAATTGTAAATGTGAATGCTTGCAAATATTCCATCCCTTTCAGATGTCTATTACTTACTTTCTCCTGAGTATTGATGTAACTAAGGGCTTGGTTGTCAGTAAACACATCAAATTCTTTGGGCAATAGATAATGCCTCCACTTTCTAAGGGACTGAACTAAAGCATATAGTTCTAAGTCATAAGAAGAGTATTTCTTCTTAGCTTCATTTAATTTCTCACTAAAGAAGGCTACTCACCTACCTTCTTGACTCAACACACCCCCTACTTCCATCCTACTTGCATCACACTCAATAGTAAATAGTTTCTCAAAACTAGGCAATTGTAGGATAGGTTGAGTGGCTACTTGTTTCTTTAGCATCTCAAAATCTTTCCCTTCTTCTAAGGTCCACCTAAAATTATCTTTGACCCCACCCTTAATGGTTTCTAGTAGAGGTGCACAAATACCACTAAAGTTCATGATAAATTTCCTATAAAATTGGGATAAGCCATGGAAACTTCTTACCTCAGTGGCTGTGGTAGGTGGTGGCCAGTTTAGGATAGCTGCAACTTTGTCTTGATCCATTTTTAAAGACCCTTTGGACACTACAAAGCCCAAGTATACTAGTTCTTGCTTGAAGAACTCACATTTTTCAAGATTGATAGCCAACTTATCTTCATGTAATCTCTACAACACTACTTCTACATGCTTGATATGCTCCTCCTTTGTCTTGCTAAATATCAGTACATCATCAAGATATACAACTACAAACTTCCTTGTGAAGTCCTTGAACACTTCATTCATGAGTCTCATGAATGTGCTTAGAGCATTTGTGAGGCCAAATGGCATCACAATCCATTCATATAACCCATCTTTGGTCTTGAATGCCATTTTCCATTCATCCCCTTCTTTCACCCTGATTTGGTAATAACCATTATTCAAATCCAACTTGGTAAATTACATTTCCCCTCCAAGGAAATCCATGAGATGCTCAATCCTAGGTATGGGGAACCTATACCTTATTGTAATTATTTTTATAACCCTTGAATCTGTGCAAAGTCTCCATTTTCCTCCCTTATTGGATGCCAACACAAGCGGGACTGCACATGGGCTTATACTCTTCTTGATCAAGCCTTGATCTAAGAGTTCTTGTACCTACCATGCCACTTCCAAATTATAATCAGGGGTTACCTTATAAGCTGCCAAATTAGGCAAAGATGCACTAGGGACAAAGTCTATCTGATGACTTATTACTCTTCTAGGAGGTAAGGTTGTAGGAGTTCCATCACTCATTATGTCTTTATAATTCTCAAGCAATACTTGTTTTTCTGATGGCAATGGCTCCTTGACTGGTTTCTCTTCCTCCTTAGGTCTTATCACAATAGCATACCCTTCATTCTCATCATCCTTGACATCCCTCACAAACTCTTTTCCACTCCACAACATGATGTTAGGAGTCTTGGACTGTGGCTTGTCCTCTTCTAGAAAAGACTAAATCTTGAAAATTTTCCCTCCTTTTTTGAAAGTGATAGAGTTATCCTTTCCATCATACACTTCCCCATTATCAAATTTCCAAGGTCTTCCTAATAGAAAATGACAAGCATCCATTGGTAGGATGTCACACAAGATTTTGTCTTTATACCGTGCTATGGAGAATTCAACCCATGTCTTCTCATTCACCAATACACTTTGGCCTTTGTTGAGCCATGTCACCTTATAGGGATTTACATGGGGTACTTTGGTCAACTTGAGTTTGTTGACTGCTTCCTCTGAGATGATATTATCAGTGGAACCAAAGTCCACTATCACCTTACAAACTTTGCCAAGGATATTTCATCTTATCCTAAACAAAACCCTCATATGCTTGGGTTTATCCTTAATTGGTTGTCTTATCAATACCCTCCTAAACATTAAGTTCTCACCCATCTCTAAATCTAAATGGTCAATCTCAGGTTCTTTGACACTTGCAGTGTCCTCATGAACATAGGCCACTCTTTTATCATGATTTGAAGTAGTAGGCTTGTCAGGGAATCTATATGCTAGGTGGCCTAATTTACCATAGTTGTAACACTTCATACTTGAAAAGTATGAGTTACTTCTAACTCCTCTTCCTCTACTACGACTACCTTGATTACCCCTACCTTTGTTATATCCCCCTCTTGGAGTGCTTTTAGTATTGTGCTCTTTCAATTTTTTCTCACCTTGTGTCCTTTTCTCATTGCCTCTGCCTTGATAGCCTCCCCTTTGACCCCTTTGGTCTCTTCCTCTACCTCTATTTTTGAAGTTAGTGTCACCTTTCTTCTTGTTCTTTTCCTCTACTCTTAGGGCTAATTGATGACACCTTTAAACTATAGTTGGTGTCAACAAACTGATTTCTTCTTGGATGTTCCATTTTGATCCACCCAAGTACCTAGCAACCTTGATCGATTTCTCTTCTTATTGCTTAGACCTAAGACATAATCTTTGGAATTCCCCTATATATGAGGCCACATCCAAGTCTTTTTGCTTCAAACTCTATCTTTTTCTATGGAGTTGAATCTCATAGTCCCTTGGTAGATAATTCTCCTTTAGCTTGGTCACCATTGCATCCAAATTGGCTATGGACTGCTTACCCAATCTAACCCTCTCATCTTGAAGGTATTTCCACCATGTTAGGGCTGACCCTCTAAGTCTTTATTTGGCCACCTATAGTTTTTGTGCCTCTGTCACCCCTTCACACTCCCTCCATTTCTTCAATCCAACCCATCACTCCCTCAATGTCCATCTTTCCACTAAATAGTGGTATACCTTCCAATACCTTTCCTCCTAGGGCTTTGATGACTTTTAGGAAGGGTTCTTCATTTAAGACAGGGTATGGTTCAAGGATAAGGTCTTCTTCAACAATCTTTTTACCCCTATCACTGCTTTCAACTTCCTTGTTTCTAGCTGCTACATTGGAAACTTCTTCTAGCCTTATCTTCATTCCTTCTAAGGCTTCTTCAAGGAGTCTATTCTTCTCCTTTTTCTCACCAACCTCTTTAGATAGCTCTACATTAGTCACCATCCTTGACTCTCCTACTAATTCACCAGTAGGTGTAGACATACATTGACTTCCCAAGTCTTTAACTTGCTCTGATACCAATCTGATGTAACAACAAGCCTTGCTCTCCTACCCTATCCTCCACTAGGGTCTTCAATAGGCCTCTTCTCTAGCCTAAGTAGGTTTCCTCACTAACCCTAACCTTCAAGGATCCCTCTCTCAAGATCCTACTCAATTTTAGCTTCAGTACACCAACAAGAAAATCAAACTACTTCAACACTGAGCCATAGTACTTTTCTTGCCCATCTTCACAAATTGATCTAAAATGATCAATAAATCTTCCACATGGAGAGGTATTCCACTATATGGTTAATTGGATCTAATCCAATGTCCACAAAAACCCTTTACCATGGAACCCTAAACAAGTTCCAAGAACAAATCAAAATTCACCCAAAATAGGGCTACAAGCATTAGGCCTAATTAGGCAACTTTTCCCAATTAAATTGCAAAAATACTTAACAATTTGGAAAAATATCAATGGATACTGATAACCTTTATCAAGACACTAAATATTTTCTAGGTCTTGTTTCCCAAAAGTGTTTGTATAGTGACTCCTATAAAAATGCCTAAAAATCAGGGTTTCTAAGCATTAGGTCTGTGTGCACAAAGGAAATTGTTTCTTGTAACTCTAAAATCTCCAACCAATCTTCTCCTTCACGTTGGGGATCCTCCATGCACCACTCTACATCTCTAAAATCACTGATTGAAGCAATGAATGCTTTCAATCCCTCCCATTAGCTTTTCAACTTTCTGTGATCCCTAGCCATGCAACTTTGGCTCACCTAGGGCTTCACATTAAAATAGCTCCCATTATTTACAGAGCCCCTCCTTCACTATACAATATATACATGGATTCATCTCCCTAATCCCAAAGGCTCATGCAAACTCCACAGTGGGAAGAGGACTTATGACCCCATTTCTAGAAGTGGCTTGGTTCAGACCAACGACTGGTTAGAAACAAAAGAATTTACAAAACTAACTAAATCAACACCAAATAGAAATTTACCACCACACAGAATCTTAAAACATGATACCCTAACATAATCAAGAGTTATAGTATGTAATATAATCCATGAAAATACAAAATTATCAAAAATACAAGAACCGTAACTCTTTCATTGATAACACAGTCCGTACAATAGCTTATCAAAATCCACCAACCTATTCACAAGGTCAAGGGAGGTTTAATATAGGTGTCCAAGTCCCTATCCCGATAGTTTCAGACAGTTAAGGAACCACTTTTTTTGAAAACACAATCTTGCATCAAATGTTGTCAATGTTGTTAATGGCAACATTGACAACTTTTACATCTTTTGGGATCTTGACATAAAACATGCTCAAACATCATAAGAAATTAACCAATAGGATAAATAGGCTAAGTAAACATAAAATAGGCCTTGTGCACACCTACTTGTCCAATTTGACCCCTGGATGAATCATTTACACTATTGCCCAACATCGGCCATATGGACCAAAAGAGCAACTTTGGACATTAATAAAAATAAAAGCACTAAAGACCTAAGTAGACCTCCTCATCTAAATCCAAATATCCTAGGACCTAACTTGTCCCATTATTCCCTAGTGGTTTGGCTAGAACCACTACAAGCCAAAAACAACTTAGAAGCCCTAGGTTACTTTCTAGCCTTACCTAGGTGCTCTTGCATCAACTTGAGTGTTCTGGTGCTAATTTATATTTTTTGTGAATCAAACTATAAAAGTTAGTGTTATGATTAAATGGTAATTTACTACAAATTAATATTAAAATAGGCTTATACATATTGAATGTTGTATGTAAAATAATATCTTTTAAATGTCTTCTTTGGTCCAAGAGAGAAATTAGGAATTAAAAAGGAATTATGTAATTATTTTATTTAAAATAATGAATAGTATTTTTTGGGTTAAAATAAAATTAGAGTTCATTTTCACACTAAACCTATTCTAATAAAAAAGAAATATTATGTTGAAAAAACCATCTTTTTCTTGAAAATTTGATTTGTGGACTGGGGGGGACAACATGAATGGATTTGAATGATATCAAATACATTAGAATAATAACGAGGAAGGTATCATATACTTTAATGGATCCGAGCTATTATTTTGTTTATTAAGAAATTCTAATTTCATTTTTTAGCTAAAATTGAGGAAAGTGTCTCATTTCTTCTCCATTTCCTTTTGTTCTAGTTTCTAATTGTTTGAAAAAGGTTTAACTAAGTAGGAAAAGAATTCCCTAAATGTCTTTGTAATTGAATATAGTGATTTATTTAATTTATTAGTAAAAAAATTATGAAATTTCCAAAATACAATTACCATGCCCAATTTTTTGTTGAATGATGAACACATAAATTTTACATTGAAAATGAGGTATTGGATACTTTTTAACCACTTTGTTAATGAATTTTGAAGGTATTTTAATGAAGTTTGAAGAAAATTATTGAATTTTTCTTTTGAAATTGATGAAAATGTGCATATAATGAAAATAATGATGTATTATTATATGGAGGTATAGATACGTCTTGTAAAATATGAAATTAAACAATTCAGATCATGTAATATATGTGATGTTTTATGAATTGAGAAAATTGTTAATGTGATGTTAAAATTTGTACATCACCTATTTTACATTCATCTAATGAAAAATTTATGGTAAAAGTGAATTCTAATGAAACATGATTAATAATGAACCAATATAATATGTAACCCTCTCATGCCTTGAGTTGTCTTACAGATTGTTGACAGGACTTTGTAACCGGGTCCGCCAACAGATGTAAGTTGTCACTGGGCACCGGGGTACTAGCCAAATTTTCCTGTAAAGGTTGTCCAGGGAAATGAGATTCCCTGGGCCTTCAAGCACGTGAGAGTCAGGTCTCGACAATGTAGGGGCTCAGTTGGGAATGTGACTATTTTGTTCGGGGGGATAGCTGGTTATCTTGGCTCATCTTTTCCAGGGATTTAGGTAAGTGGGGTCTCCTACAAGCATTCATTAACTTTACCAAATAAACTCCAAAAGATAGATCCGGGTTAAAAGTATTCCATCTACCTATAGTTATGCTAAACATTCAAGACATAAACCATGCTCTAACATACTACACTAAATACTGAAGAAATACAGAACCATCAACTCATATTTAATCAATAGCGAGGGAAAGAAGGTCGTTAATCTAATAAAAATATCAGAGAAAGGGACATAAAGAACATACAACACAAAAGATCATTAATCCAAAGATCAGAATGCTAACAACATCATTGAGATAATCCTTCCTTCTTCATTAACATGTTTCCAGCAAGCACTAGTGCGTATAATGATCATGGCTCCAAGGGAGCATCTAACTACTGAGAACCTCTAACAACTAAGGAGCATTGAGCTCTGCACTCAGGAAATTAAAATTCTATAGCTATGGACTGCAAAATCATCAATTTTGTCGACCCTTGGAATAAGGTTAGACTTATTATTTATACACAAGTTTTCCCTGATCTTAACCTAACTTACTTTACCCTTTAAATAATATAATACAATTTCCAGTGGCCAATACTACCTGCACCACGCTACAAAGACCTCAAGATGGAAAAGTTTTGACATGTCAGAAGAATGAGACAAGAAAGGTGGAGTGGAAGAATTGGCCTTGAGAAGAGAGTCAGGAGGAAAAAAGAAGATATCTGATCCCTCGAGGATCGAGGCTATATGCCTCATTAATTGAAAAGCGGCTCCTTGTCTCTGATGCTCTAGGTATTATGTTGAAGCAGCGCCTTGGGAAGACCACCTGTCAAAACCCTCTTGTCGAGCCGACATGCCCTGCTGGAGTCACCTACCTTCTGACATCCTTATTAACCACCTTGAAAGAGACCAGTCAGTTTTAGGAACCAGGACACAGGTTAATTCAAAGAATTCAAAAATATTGGATCTGGGACTCTAGGATCCAAAAGCTTGCGCCCCCAAAGAATAAAGAATACAACTGACACATGGTTGATGGAATTCTCCAGACTCTGGTGAACCTTATTGTTCCTTACTATTTTTGAATTTTTGTAACACCTGGCTAATGCCTTCTTCGTCTATGTCTTTAATATTGTACCATCAACTGTGAACAACCTCCAGTTTTTCCTCAATATCTCCGGCCCCATTCTAGAATTCATCCACCATCTTCATGGCATCATGTGTTCAAATTATTGTCTTGGATAATCTAGATAACCTCCCCTAGTCAAAATATTCAGAAAATGGATACAGGGATACCATCCGTTCATCAAATTTATTGAGGACATAGTCCTCCGGAGTGCACGTCCCAGTGGTGAAGGGGTGAACTTGCGATACTCCAACCATAAATGATTGAAATAGGCTCAAGGGGTATTGGGATACAATCACCTTTTCTTTCAAGGCCTTAACCAGTTCCTTGCACACCTTGATTCTGAGGCCAAGTCTGGATTACTAGGCCTGGAGGGAATCATATGATTTGTCTCCCAAAATTCCCACCTCTATGGCAGCTTCTTCTCCAATGTTACAAATTTCTTCCAACCCAACCTTTCACTTTTCATACTTTACTAAGTCTTGCTCCCATACAAAATTGGAGCCATTTTCTTGGTTCATAAGGATGTCAATCTGATAAAGGTCTGGGAGGGACACCACTAGAAATTTTCTTATGGAAGATACCTGCTTGGCGGCCCACCCATCTACAGCATGTGCCATCTTCTTCATGGCCTGGAGAGAATCCACATTTCCCTGTGCAAGAGGCAACCTAGAGGAAGATGTTTTTGAGTGGATCTGGGCCAAAGGTTGTGTAAGTTCTGCCAGAAGTGCGAGGAGATTGGCATTATTCTCTCTTTCCTCTTTCAACTTCTAGCCCTATTTAATATACCAGGCCTCTACTACCTTGGTGGCCTCCCTTAGTAGGTCCAATTCAACATGCTTGTCTCTTCTCCCCAGTGCCACTTTTGTAACAGTGTAATATTCGGGTCTGACGATTGCTACATCTGCATCTAGAGGAGGTGTTGTGATAGTCGCAACAGTGTTTCTCATTGGCCCAGTCTGGAGGGTATGGATTGTCTATGCCTTCTTAGGCTTATGAGCCTCTGCATTTTGGGCCATCATTTTGGCCAAGGAGAGTGGAAATCCTGATACGACCGTTGAGGCCTTTCTTTTTCTCAATTCTACCTGCCATTAGGGTAGCTAGGGTGGTTCTACTATTAATACATGAGCACCTGGACCCTTTTTATAATTAGGTGGCACATTCCTGGGTTGTACAATGTCATCAGGCTCTTTTCCTTTATCCTGTCCTAGTTCCCACTCTCTGGAGGCTTCCATATCTTCCGCCATGTTGGCATCCTCTATTGTGATATTCAGAACCCTTTCTTTGGCCTCAACATTGCTTGTATCTTTGGGGACTTCCTCATCCCTCCCAACATCAGTTGATCTAACATTTATATTCTCTAGGACTTCCTGATTATTCTACTGTTGCGGTTCTTTGACCTCATTAGCCTCATCTACTGGAACATTTTCCTCTATCATAACATCTTCTGGAGGTCGATGAGGTCTCTGGCCAAAGTTTAACAATGCGGGCACCATTACTACCTCACCAAATATGCTCTGAGGCAGTTGGTCACCTGAAGTAACCTAAGGTGTCTGGAGCATGATGAATGGGGGTATAGTTGACCCTGTAGGTCTAGTTTCCCCAATCATCAACTGATTGTCGGTGGTTTGCCTTGGTGTACCTTCAACCTCTTGGACCAGTATTTTCTCCCCCTCATGCTCCCTGTGTGTTTCATCCTAGGATTCCTATTCTGATGTGACTTCTTCTTCTGGGGTTTCCTTTTTTGTGGGGATCTCCTCTTTATCTTGAGTAGCAATTTCCTCAACCGCTTGATCAATATCCTCTTGCAAATTCATGATTTCATCCGCCCCAAATACATCATCAAAATCATCGTGTGGGGGAGGGCTGTTCAGAACCTCTTGAAGTTTGGGGGAATCTGAAATAATGTCAAATGGAGGCATATCTGGCATGCCAGGGCTATTGGTTGCGCTTGGGGTGGGGGTCACCTTTTTCTTCTTCTTTCTTAGCAGTGGGACCCTGGTCTCCAAAATAGTGGTAGACTCCGCCTCAGGGAAAGTGTGTCTGCTCATCATCGTAGCCAATGATGGGGATCCCATTGGGAAAGTGGACACCATTAGAGTTATGAGGAGGCTAGAGGATATCTATGTGCTTATTTGCTGGTTGGCCAGCCTTGCCGACTCCATTTGTTCTTACAGTTGTACCATTAAAGGGGTGGGACCTTGGGAGGTACCTTAGTTGAGGCGCCATCTTTTTCTTTCCCCTTACTTGTGCTAGGTCTAGCAGCGGTGGAAGATGGAGTGGCCCTTCAGACAATTGGTTTCTTCTGGGTGCTCTTGGGGCACACACGGGCAAAATATTGGTGACTCACCTCAAAAATAGGGTGACATACTCCCTCAATCATCATGTCTTCTAGGGTGGCCCAATCCACTGGAGGGAGATCCAACTTGTCCAATCCCTATTCCTTATATGTCAGGTCTTCTAGCATCCCGTCATCTAAAAATCCCTTCGAAAAAGTCAGAAGGTCGAGCACCTTCATGAGTCCTTTGGACATGCATGAATGTTGACGGGCCCAAATGTCAAAACTATCCTAAGAGTCTGCCCAGAAGTCTTCAATATCTTCTTCGTGCGGCGGGGATGCCCAGGGAAGTGTTGTGGAAATCTTTCCTAGAGGATCATAGTTATTTCTAGCATGGTGGAATTCCACCAATCCTAGGTTTTTCAATTCATTATCAGCCTCCCTTGCCACGGCAAGGCTACACGTATAATTCTTGCACAAAAATGGAAATGGGACGTTGATGACCTTATTCAATGTGAAGAAGGCATGTAGGGCCATCATCTGCTGGCAGAACTCCAAAAGAATGATTCTGTCCCTGTAATACTAGGGAAGAAGATAGGGTTTCCCAGAGAAGCTGGTCACCCGAATCTAAGTGTGGTACTAAAACTGAATAAAATAGTGGCCATATGTGTTGACCAAGTTCATCGCCTCCTACAATAATCGGTACCTAGAGTCCTAGGTAAGTGTTAGGATATTATGGTAAATGAAAGCATCATTTACCCATCATAAATTTAGGAAACTAAGTTCCCATTGCACTTGGGGATAATTATCCCATGGGGTCAACTGGCCTGGCCTGTTCCCAAGTTCACCAACTATTCCCAAACTTGGAAAAGCCCATCTTTGTTGGGCTAGTGCCCATAGCTCATAGGATGTCATGTAGAACTTGGAACTCTGGACGATGCCCTTCAGCTACGTGTCCACATGGTTGGCTATAATGGTCACCTAGTTGAAGGTCTGGCTATGAGTGGTGATGCAATAAATAAAGTAGTACATCCACACTGAGAAATCTTGGGCATGGGGCAATCTGAAGAACCTGCATAAGAATATAATGTCCGCATGAATGGGCTCTTTGAAATCCCCACGGGGAATTTCCAACTTTATCCTTTTATGGTCCCTCTTTGGGGACTTCAGCCACTAACTATTAAGATACTATCGAGAGACAATCTCAGCTTCCTCAAAATCCTTTAATGATTTGGATCAGTTGATGATGGTGGACCCCTTGAACTATGGAACCCCCAGCCCTAAGGCAAAAGTCACTGCATCCAGGGTGACAATTATTGCTGGATATTGTAATGGTCGGGGATCAGCAAGGAGAATTGTTTGAGTAGGTGCATTGTATAGTATTGCCAGTTGTCGTATCAATTCCAGTGATTGCACCAAACAGGGAAATTTTGTAGCCTTTATGATGCTGGAGGCAGCTAAATAAGTAGCCATAATTTCTCCTTTAGCCTTCAACCTGTAGATGGCCTAGAGAAAGCCTTGCATCTCAGCCCAAAGTCTAGGCTCCATGTCTGTTATTTCTTGGACTTTGGAGTCCACCTTGAACTCCATGAGAGTTCCCTCCTTCAGGTATTTGGAGGTTAAAGGCAGCTTTGCCAACATCTTTTTGGCCTTGGTTTTTGTGGCCACCTGAGTTGAGGTGGTAGGTAGCTTCGGGCTATTGGGAGGGGTGATTACTTTGGACATCTTGATCAACTATCTGAAACCTGCAAGACCAGAGAACCATTAGAATATGGTATATATAAAAAGAGCATTAGAAACTCCAGGGAAGTCGATGCCACCCTACACCCATCCAATAAGTGTTAGCACATATCAAAAATTCTAGAATACTTAAAATAGATGTGAGTTAGATTCCAGGAAGTTGAAATAAGTGACAGGAGGAAATTAAAGACAAGGGACTCCTCAGGATCCAGAGTCTGGATAAACTAGCCGTTATCGACGTGACTGCTAGTAATCCATATTTGGGTGACATGGGCCATCACGTGGCCACATGATAGATGGCATAAGGCATTAATGGTGACAGGAGGGCCAACATGAGGGAAAATTGAATGCTAGATGTGATAGGGTTTAAATTCCAACTCGTGGGAAATTAATCCCACCATTAAGGTGACACAACATAGGAGAGAGAAAGCTGCCATGGCTCTAACCAGTGAGGTGCCAAGTTTGAGCCATGGCCACTCCCTCTTGATGACCTAGAAGAAATGGTGAAAGAAATGATAGGGCATGATGATCTCATCAGAATGGGAGGATACTCACAATATATACATGAGTTTACAGAGGGCCGAAGGCCGAGAAATTTATACACTAAAATACAGGGAACCAAAGCTCTACAAGGACCAAAGTAAAGCTCATAGAATAATGACGACATATATATAGTATCTACAAACTACTTACAGGATTATACAACTTTTACACAGGCACAAGAGCTACCCTATGACAATGTACACCATACACACTAGTTTACAACTGCATAGAGGGTGAACAATCCTTTGGCAGAGCCAACCCACCAATGGGAGGCAACCCAAAAGTGAAATGCAAAAGGCGGAAATGATAGAACCAAACAAAAATGAAGCAAAAGGAAAAAAAAGAACCAGAAAGAAAGAAACCAGAGAAGGGGAAAATGAAAATGATAGGTAATTTCCAATTTATACCCTTAGGATAAAAACAAGCTAGACTCTTCTCTGCAAAATCTGGAATAGGCAGACCTCCAGACTCTAGGCCTGAGGGTTCCACGCAATTATGCCTTCTCATGAAAGAAGACATAGTTGAAGGGAATCCCAGAGTCCAAAATTTGGCTCTAGAAAGAACAACAAACTCTGGGATCAGGCTCAGAGGCACAAAAGATAGAAAGCAAAAGAAAGACAAACCTCGCAGGAGCAACGTCCGGAGGAAAAATAGAAAACAAGGCAAGAGCAAAATTGAAAAATGGGGGGGACCCAATATTTTACACACAAAATGTAGGGATGGGTATGGAGGGCATAAAAAATGGAAACTATCTGGGATGAATGCCTTAGCACATTCAAGAACTATAGAACATCTGGTTAGGAAAACCATAATCAATCGTTACTTGGAGCATCCATCTTGCAAGGTGCGAAGCATCTGAGAAAATTCAGCACATACATGATTCAATCATTGGTCTTTTGTCAGTTGTAAGGTGTGTTATTTGAAAGGAAATCAAGCTGATGACCTCTGGGAGAAGTAGAGAAGAGGCACTAAATATATCAAACCAAAGTCATCAAATCTGCTCATTTCCCCTGGATACCTAAATTTCTCCATTCTTTAGTTCTTTCTTTTCTTTTCTTTTATGAATGGGAAGGCGGTACTTATTTCACCTCGGACCTTAAGCTTAGCCAATTTTTGAGGTGGTACTTCTTTCATATTTCCATCCACTTCAAATTTCCAAATAGGGAAGAAAAATTATAGACCCAGAAAGAATTTAAATGGTTTTTTAGCCTTGGGCCAGCAAACTAGTGTGACCGATCTAATCTTAGTGTGTCCGATTACTTGTTCCTTTTGATTTTGATCTAACTAATTTCTAGACCTCTAAGAGATGAATCCAATGAAGATTACTCATAGCCTATTACCAAACTTGCAAAATAACTATGGAGTGCGGACCAATTCCACCATGCTAACAATAGATTCCAAGTTCACCACAATGCAAAAGGTACCATTCTGGAGACTAGATGTTATGCGAAGCATACCGGTCTATAAAAGGGGGGGAAACACTGGGCACCCAAAAAAGAAAGAACGAAGCCCAAAAAAAAATGAAAAGGAAAAGGGGTGGTCCCAGAGGACAGCCAATAAAACTATTTACAAGGGACGACACCCCAAAGAGAGCACTAGGAATGATATTTACAAGTAGGAATTTACATAAAATACAACTCTGGACAAACTCACCTCATTCAAAATAATGCTTGAGAAAATTTCCATTGAAAAGCAATGGAATGGCTTCTCTGGTCATGGTACTGAGGCAATAAGTATTTTCCCTATAGATCTCAGATATCAAGAATGGTCCAAGCCAGAGCCGTTGGAATTTGGTGTGCTTTCCCTTCTTTTCCCAGGCCTTGTCCCACAAAAGGACTAATTCTAAAATCTGAAAGGCCTTATACTAGGCTCTTCAATCAAACCATCATTTTACTACCACTTGGTGATGTGCAAAGTGTTCAAGGGCTGCGTCTCTTTGTTCTTCCATTCTCACCAGGTTCAAAAGCTAGACTTTCACAATGTTGTCCCGGTTGCCAAATTCCTGCATGAACTGCAACACCGTGATTTGTAAGTTAATAGGGAACACTGGGTTTTGGCCATAAACTAGGTGCAATGGGGAAGTCCCCAGTGCTGCCTTTATCCAGATATGATTCACCCAGAGAGTGAACCTAAGCTTTTGGTGTCAGTCATAGGGATTCTATTCTAATAGATGTTTGATCACCTCAAGTAAATTTTTGTTGGTCGATTCAGCAACACCGTTCCCCTGAGGGTAATAGTTGTTGGAGAAAATTAGAGTGATCCTTTTGTCATAGGTCCATTCAAGTAATTGTACTGAATAAAATTCCAGACCATTGTCACATACTATAGCAAAGGGCATTCCAAATTGCATGATGATGTTTTCTTCCATGAATTTTATAACTGTGTCTACCATTTTTTTTTTACAAGGAATTACCTCAGACCACCGGGTGCAATAATCGGTAGCAATCAAGATGTACTAGTGGTTGGAAGACAAGTTGGGGTTGATTTCCTAGATAAAATTAAATTCCCAATTGGCAAAAGGTCTAGCTTCGAAGACTGGATGCAAAGGCATAGCCAAGTTCCGCTCATGATGTGCCATGGTCTGGCAAGTGTGGCATTTCCTGACGTGAGTGTAGACATCCTTAAATATACAGGGCCAATAGTATCTAGCCTAGAGGATTTGATGGGTAGTGGCATCAGTTGAGCCATGCCTGGTTCCAAACTACCTATGAAATTCTTCAATCATTTTTTTAGCCTGGTCCCTATCAATGCACCGGAGGTACACTCCCCCATAGTTCCTGCAAAAAAGTGTGGCATTTTTTTATCATGAAGTGTGCACTTTTCAATCAGAGGTCACAATGTTTGTTTGAAGGAAATCCCTCCAGGCATTAGTTGTTCAACAACAAGTACACTAGGTCTGTGTACCATGGATCCTGAGTGATGGAATCCACTTTATATGCCTGACATTCGATGTGTGGAGTTTCTTCTGCCATCACTCTACATAGTCCCTGGCCTCAGACTATCTTCATGGGTTGCATTTCCAAATCATAATCTTGGAGGATGGCCATCCATTTTCCCTATCTTTCACCCAATTCACTTTGCATTAGCAGAGATTTTACTACTTGGCCTAGGATGATGGTATACACTTTGCTACGGAGAATATAATGTCAAAATTTCTTCACGGCATGGGCAAGAGCAAAGGCCTGCTTTTCCAGAGGTGAATACTGGACTTTGACATTTTTAAAGGGGACTTCATGAAAGCTATTGGTCATTCTTCCCCTTCAACTTTCTAGGTCAATACTTCCATGGAAAAATGCGATGAGGAAAAGGAGTATATGTAAAAAGGGAGGGAATAGTCCGGGCTAGCCAAGACTGGTGCTTCCACAATTGTTTGTTTGATCTGGGTGAATGCATGCTTTTCCTGCAGACTCCACTCAATCTTAGTATCTTTCTTCATCATTTCATTGAGTGGCTTTATGATCTCAGAAAATCTGGTGATGAACTTCCAGACAAAGTTGATCTTCCCAAAGAAAGATCTCATCTCCTTCTTGCTGCCGAGAATTTGCAGGTTTAGCAACGCTTCAACTCTCTGAAGGTCAATGGATATACCCTTCTCAGAGACAATATGCTCAAGAAACTTCCCTTTCGTGATCCTAAATATGCATTTCTTAGGGTTGAGGGATATTCCATACTGGCGACATCTCTCACAAATTTGGATGAGGTGGGCAGAATGATCACGCCTGTCATGGGAAAAGATGGTAAAATCATCCTTGTAGATGATTATACACCGGTTCACTAGGCCTTTGAACACAATGTCCATGGTCTTCTGAAATGTGGCCCCTGCATTGATTAGGCAAAAGGGCATTCTCCAGTAGGAAAAAATTCCCCACTTGGTGGTAAACACTATTTTTTCTCTATCTTCATATTTATCCATGACCTAGTTATACCTGGAGTACCCGTCTAGGAAAGACATCATTTGTGATCTGTTCACAATTTGCAATACCTCATCCAACGAGGGGAGAAGGTGATTATCTTTCTTGGAGGTCTTGTTTAAATTTCAAAAATCCATGTAAAGGTGGACCTTGCCACTTGTCTTCCTCACTGGGACTAGGTTGGCAACCCATGTAGTATGCCGGATTGGAAAGATGATTTAGGCTGACAGTAGTTTTTGAACCTCCTGATGAATCAAGGGCTCGATCAGTGGGTTGACCAATCATTGCTTTTGCTGGAAAGGCTTATCATCAGGTTTAAGTGGGATAGTATGAGTCATAATGGATGTATCATAGGTTTTCAAGTTCTCATACCCCCACGTGATTACATCAGTATATTCTCAGAGAACCGTGAGAATCTTCTCCTTCTCCTCACGGGAGCAGGATGTGTCAATGTGTATCCATTTTTTTTCACTGGCCTTGCCGATGTTGAATTTCTCAAATTTACCTCCCTTAGAGGAGGATGATACCTTTTCCTGGCCCCAAGGGTCTGAGTCAAAGATATGTTCAAGTGCAACCATCCCCTTAGGGATGGTGTTGGTTGGTAGGTCCATGATCCTGTCATCTTCATCACCCTACCCAATATCATTGTGATCTCTCTCTTCCACTATCTGGTCCTTGAAAACACCAACATTGGCCATGAAGGCCAGGATATGTTGGTCATCTTCAAAAATCTGAAAATGGGTGACATTTTTTGGGATGGACGGGGTGGGGATCATCTCAACAGAAAATTTTTGGAGTCGGGAGCCAGCCATTGGCTCTAGTGTGCTGGCAGAAACAACAAGGGCATCCAAAACATAATTTCATCTTTGGGGAAAAAGTTCAATGCCAAAGGCTTCAAAATCTTTGATGAGGCTCCATGCCCGGTTGCGATATGCAGACATCCTTTTGTCATGATAGGTGTATTGGCTCTGGACTTTCTTAACGATTAACTCTAAATCACCCAGGGCCTGGAGGTGAGTGATTCCCTTTCTTAGCATAAATAGGAGTCCAATGACCAAGGCCTCATATTTTATGACATTGTTTGTGTAGTTGAATTACAACCTATAAGACACAAGGAAGGATTTCCCCCATGGGTTGATCAATTCCACTCCAGCTCCACAACCTTGTTTGGATCGGGACCCAGAAAACTTAAGGGTCCACAAGTCATTGTGTGTTGTTTGAGGTTGGGAAGATGAAGTGGTCTTTGGATTATCTTTGGGAGGACTAGGAGGAGTTTCCTTTGGCTCTGATGGCACATGGGTGAGGTCTTCCCCCATGGAGATCTTCTATTGAGATGCCTGGACCAGCGACACCATGGGGTTGTTGTTAAGGGACTTATTGGGCCCAGGCATGCTTGCTTTATGTTTCTCTTCCTGGAAGGTATCGATGTGTTAGGTAGTAGCAGAGAGGCAAGGCTCACACTCTAACTCATAATGTTTTTGATAATGCACCCAGAACCATGTGTTGGACAAGAGTGTAGCGGGGGTCACCACGGTACACTGAGAATTAACCTCAACCCTCAGTTTTTCATCCAGGTCCTGGGTTCTCTGAGAAACTATGGGGTCCTCCCTGTGGGTGAAATCAAATGTTAAGATCCTGAGGGGTTTCTACACCCTGGGGGAAGTCTCAGAGAAGAGGACTTCATTTTCCCTCCCTACTTCAGTGAGGGCCTATTTCATTTGGGGCTCACTTTCAACCCAGATCTTAATAGATTCTCCCTCCCAGGGGAGCTACAAGTGGGAAAAGTCAGTTGAGAAATATCCGTTCAGGGACTTGGACCAATTGTGACTTAGTAACATCCCATAAGTCTCTGGGATGTCCACCACTTGGATGTCAATCATGCTGACTACCTTGGGGTCTTGGATGAGTTGAATCTAGACATTCTTCAACTCACCTACCATTTTTACAGTAGTTTTGTCCAGTTGGACTACTATGTTGTTAGATGGAGTAGGATACATTCTAAGCTTCTAGCATATTGATAAGGGCATGACGTTCCTTGAAGCGCTGGAATCTACCAATAAATTGTAAAGGCCCTTCCCTTGTATAGTCAAGCCTAGTAAGAAAACAGGATCCTCAGTGTTACCTCAAAAGATAGCCACATTGACATCCTTGAAAGTGATAGTCTTGGGTGGGTGAGTGGTGGTTTTTGGGTTTTCCAAGGGCTTCAGAAGAGACTTCCTCTACTCAGGACAATTCAACAAAACCTCCATCAATATCATGGAGGTGGTAGTTCATTCTAATTCCTTTGTGATGTCAAACCTCCCACTGGGGAATTGTTGACTTCCCTTGGTTGGGTCCTTATCTTGGCTGGAGCTAGATCCTTTTGGAGGGATGAACCGATCAGTCGTGTTGTCTCAAGGAGGAGTGTCTTTGGGAGGCATAGGAATATAAATTGGTCCTTTACCAGCCTCACTCCAATTGTTGAAAAGATTCTGTGGGTTGGTGAAGGAATTGGCCTCAAAGCCTAGAATAGATTCGTCAAAGAACCCCTACAGATTGGGTTCTTCTTCGTCTCCCTTCTTTGTTCCAAAGAAGACAGTCTCATAGGTAAAGGCACTATGAGTGGGCTCTTGTGCAGATGTTTTTGGGGGTGGTGGGTCAGTAGATTATTGATTGTCTGATTGGGAGATCAGGATGACCTTCTCTAGGGTGGCACAGTTCACCTTGAAATGAGAGCTAGTATCATGTAATCTACACTAGTTAGTCATCGGGTACAAGTCTATGAATTGTGCAGAATGGTTGGGTCTAGTGCTACCCTGATTGGTGTTTTGGTCTTGAGGGGGACCTCCAACATTAGCATTGTTGTTCCATTACTGTTGGTTGGGCTGAAGCCCGTTGTTGTAATTTATTCCTCCAACATTGGTATTTCTTTGGCTGGAGAAGATGTTCCCCCTCTAGGAATTGGAGTTGTGGGGTGAAAAGGACCCCTCCTTTAGCTATCCCATGTCCACTATTAGTGAGTACAATAATCACCAGAGGGATTCAACCTTGGCAGTCAGTTGGGTATTCGTGTCACAATGTGACAGTTGTTGTTGCTGGTTCCCGGGGAAGGCGACAACATTTGTCAAAGTTGAGGGTGGAAATCCTCTAGCTATAGATGACTGAAAGAAATGCATTCTAGGAGGTTGTGTCTGTGGTTGTTGCATTTGCTACGGTTGGTTCTAGGGAAAGGATTCTAGACCCAGTGTTGTCTGAACTTGGGATGGATATACATACTGGACCTACTGGTCTATCAGCAGTGGTGGGGTCATGGCCATCACAAGAGCACCCATTGGCTTATTGGGGTTATATCCCCTGGCATAGGAGGTTCCGCTAGGTACCATGTTGTAGGGTAAGTTCTGCCCAATCCCGCCCGGGGCTTTGTTCAAACCCCAGGACAACTCCAAGGCTAGGTTGTAAACCTTCGCCAAAGTGTCCTAGTTATGTGGGGTGGTAGTTCTCCAAAAGATAGTAGCAATGAAGGGGTCCATCATGTTTAGGTAAGTCTGGATGGTTACATTAGTGGATGGGATGAAGGGACCTGTGCATCACTTCAAGGCTCATTGGAACCGATGGTTAAATGCTACAAGGGGTTCATTCGGTTCCTTCCTAATAGAGATGAACTAGTTGTGGGACCATGCTGGGTCCACATGTATGCAAAAGGTTGCCAAGAAGGTGGCCTCCATATCCTGCTAGCTGTTGATTGAGTTGGTGGGCAGGTTGAGGTACCAGTTCAACTCATTCTGTCCCAAGGACATAGGGAACATCCGAGTCGCAGCATCTACATGCTGGATCCAGTGTTGGTTCATGGCATCTTTGTATACCTATAGATGCTCTTCTATAGTTTATGAGACCAGGTGCTCATATTGGGGATAGATCTTCCCTGGGTTTGAAGGAAGATCATGTGTAGCACCCGGGAACTATCCCATCAGGGACCTGGTGTTAAAATACGTAGCCATCAGGGGTGTGGGGTTCTGAAAAGATTGAAAATTATTCCTTGGGATAGTTTAGGAGAGTTGGGTGTTCTAGGATGTGCTAGATCCCTAGAAAATGGTGGCTGGCTTGGCTTTTAGGGTCTGTATCTTTTGAGCAGGAGGCTCAAGTTTAACAAACCTTCTGGGATTGGGAGCTGATCTAAGGACTTTGAAATCTTTCTAGTCAAAGCTATCTAATCCCACTAAAGATCTGACTCCTAAAACTATGGCTTGGGGAACCCTTAGGCGGTGTGAAGACTAAATCTTTAGAAGGGGACGTGCTCATGCCCTCCTTCTAGCACCAGTTTCTATTGACAGGACTTTGTGACCGGTTTTGCCAAAAGATGTAAGTTATCACCAAGCACCGGGGTACCAGCCAAATTTGCCTGTAAAGGTTATGCGAGGAAATGGGATTCCCTGAGCATTCAAGCACATGAGAGTCAGGTCTCAATAAGGCACAGACTCAGTTGGGAATGTGACTATTTTGTTTGGGGGATAGCTGGTTATCTTGACTCATCTTCTCTGAGAATTTATGTAAGTGGGGTCTCCTACAAGCATTCATTAACTTTACCAAATAAACTCTGAAAGATAGATCTGGGTCAGAAATATTCCATCTACCTATAGTTATGCTAAACATTCAAGACATCAACCATGCTCTAACATACTACACTAAATACTGAAGAAATACACAACCATCAGCTCATATTTAATATATAGCGAGGGAAAGAAGGTCATTAATCTGCTAAAAGTATCAGAGCAAGGGACATAAAGAACATACAACACAAAAGATCATTAATCCAGAGATTAGAATGCTAACAACATCATTGAGAGAATCCTTCCTTCTTCATTAACATGTTTCCAGCAAGCACTGGTGCATATAATGATCGTGGCTCCAAGGGAGCATCTAACTACTGAGAACCTCTAACAACTAAGGAGCATTGAGCTCTGCACTAAGGAAATCAAAATGCTATAGCTATGGACTGCAAAATCATCAATTTTGCCGACCCTTGGAATGAGGTCAGACTTATTATTTATACACAAGTTTTCCCTAATCTTAACCTAACTTACTTTATTCTTTAAACAATATAATACAATTTTTGGTGGCCAGTACTACCTACACCACGCTACAAAGACCTCGAGATAGAAAAGGTCTAACATGTTAGAAGAATGAGACAAGAAAGGTGGAGTGGAAGAATCGGCCTTGAGAAGAGAGATGGGAGGAGAAAAGAAGAAATACAATCCCTTAGGGATTGAGGCTACATGCCTCATTAATAAAAAATAGCTCCCTATCTCTGATGCGCTAGGTGTTATGTTGAAGCGGTGCCTTGGGAAGACCACCTGTCAGAACCCTCTTGTTGAGCTGATGTGCCCTGCTAGAGTCACCTACCTTTTGAAATCCTTAATAACTGCCTTAAAAGTGACCAGTCAGTTTTGGGAACCGAGACACGGGTTACTTCAAAGAATTCAAAAATATTGGATCTAGGACTCTAGGATTCGAAAGCTTGCATCCCCAAAGAATAAAGAATACAAATGACACATGGTTGATGGAATTCTATGGACTCCAGAGAACCTTATTGTTCCTTACTTTTTTTGAATGTCTCTAACACCTAGTTAATGCCTTCTTCATCTATGTCTTTAATACTGTCCCATCGACTGTGAACAACCTCCAATTTTTCCTCAATATCTCTGGCCCCATTCTGGAATTCATCCACCATCTTCATGGCATCATGTGCCCAGATCATTGTCTTGGATAATCTAGATAACTTCCCCTGGTCAAAATCTTCAGCAACTGGATACAGGCATTCCATCCGTTCATCAAATTTACTGAGGACGTAGTCCTCCGGGGTACACGTCCCGATGGTGAAGGGGTCGACTTACGATACTCCAACAAAAAATGCTTGAAACAGGCCCAAGGGGTATTGGGCTACGGTCACCTTTCCTTTCAAGGCCTTAACCAGTTTCTGGCACACCTCGATTCTGAGGCCAAGTCTAGAGTACTGGGCCTAGAGGGAATCATATGATTCATCTCCCAAAATTCCTGCCTCTGTGGTGGCTTCTTCTCCGATGTTATAAATTTCTTCCAACTTGGCCTTCCACTTTTCATACTTTACTAAGTCTTGCTCCCATACAAAAGCGGAGCCATTTTCTTGGCTATTAAGGATGTCGATTTGATAAAGGTTTGGGAGGGACACCGCTAGAAATTGTCTTATGGCAGCTACCTGCTTGGCAGCCCACCTATCTACAGCCTGCGCCCTCTTCTTCATGGCCCAGAGAGAATCCACATCACCCTATGCAAGCGGAAACCTAGAGGAAGAGGTTTCCTGGTGGATCTCAGCCAAATGCTGTGTAAGTTTCACTAGAAGTGTAAGGAGATTGGCATTACTCTCACTTTCCTCTTTCAACTTCTATCCCTATTTGATATACCAGGCCTCTACTACCTTGGTGGCCTCCCTTAGTAGGTCTAGTTCACCTTGCTTGTCTCTTCTCCCTAGTCCTAACTATAGGGAAAAATAAAATTATTAGTCTCCTTGTATTTTCTTTGAAAAATTAAATAAGTTGGGAAAACATGACTCTCTGTAAAAAAAAAATACAGATTGGTGGACAAAACAATAATTTACCCAGAAAAGGAAAGAAAATAGAAAAGACAAAAAATGAATCTTCCTTTCTAATTTTCCATTTTCAAAAATTGTTTAAAATAAAAAATAAAAAATTATATATATATATATATATATTAAAACCGCAATGTAAGCGGGTTTTAAAAAAAAATTACTTTAAAAAAAAAATTTGTATGGGGGGGATGGGACCCCATCCCCAACCCCACGGCAGTCTTGGCACTGTGCAGTACACGGGACTGCCTTGGCAGTCGTGCTGCCAGCGACAGTCAAGATCTGCCTCGGCAGTAGCTGTTGGGAAGTAGAGAGAAGGGGGGCGCCCGCGAGGGACCCGCTCCCTCGTAAAGTTTTATTTAAAATTTTCTTTTTTAAATTAAATTCTTTTTTTAAACATAAATTTATTTAGTATGAAGATTGTTATTAGATTTAATTACTTTGTTAATAGTTTAATTTTGTATATTAATTATTAACTAATCTGTAAATTAATTAATATATATAAATTTTATTTGTAGTTTTAATTTAATATATATTAATTGTTAATTGTAGCTAATAGGTTAATTATTTATTTGAATTAATATTTGTGGTATTATGAATTTTGAATTAATATATCAACTATTAGGTGCAATTAATTTAATTAATATGTTATATTAATTACTTTAGTGAAGATGTAAATGTTTAATTTGCGTTAATCAATATTGACTTTAGTTATGTAATTATGAGGTAACTTGAGACTTTGGAAATGGATAAATTAATTTGATTTAATTAATGATTATCTTGATTAGATTATTTAATTACGAGAGGTGGTTTTAAATAGTTTTAATGCAAATGACCTTGATTATTTCAGATTGAGTTGGTAATTAAATGGAGGTTATGTTTGAGTTATCTATAAATGTTTACATGGTTATAGTTCATTTTCAGTCTTTTAAGACGTTTTTATTTCCATGCATTCGTATGGATTTCTTTTGCTTAAAGGTGTTACTTTTGGAGGCATTAGTTGACCTAGAATGTATACAAAGGCCAGGGGAGTGTTTATCATTTTTGTTACTTTATGATGTGTGTGTTATCTGTTATTACCCTAAACTGACCATGATGACCCTTATGATTCTTGTTATCTGATGTGTACCTATATGTGACCGTTCTTGTTTGCATGGATACTGGATTTGGGGTACACTAGGGATTGTGACCTATGCTAGATCTGTTAGGATCATTGAGCCTAGGGTAGGTTACCTAGATGTGTAGTAGGAGGTGGCTTGTAATAAGTTTTATGTCCGTAAGTGACTACTGGATTGCTTATTATAGAGTTTCTTAATAAGTGATAACTAAAGACATACTAAGAGATTAAAATGAACTAATAAGATATGATTCTCCTCACCCATGCTTGATTTCTAGTAAAGACTCAGATGGAGGTTGAGATAGTGCTTGCCCCCTTACAAGGCGCAGGTTCTGGCATAGTTAGTGGCCTTGTCAGTTTGAGAGGTCGTTGGCTCCGTATATGGTCACTTGGGTGCTAGAATCCATTAGGATTATCAAGGCTGAACTTAAGGGTTAGACATACATGATAACACCTTCCTTTACACATGCTAGATTTCCTACGTTGTTAGTTTCCTCTGGATTAGTGAGTCTTACCTATTTATGATGATTAGTACACCAGATTAGAGAGCTATCAGGATCCCTTGCTTAATGGTTATTCATTATTCGTTTTGGATATCTTATTGGGATCTGTTGTTATCTCCTTAGCATGGTGGGGTGGACCTTTGTGGTTCCACACAGACGGGTGGTAGTGATTCTTTACCCATTGAGATTCAACGTCCTGGTACTAGGTGCTTGATGATTCTTTGCAGATGAGCTCTATATGTTACTTCATCATTTATTATGTAATTTCATTATTGTAAATACTATATTAGAGTATCGCATGTGATACCTAATCTGGAAATTGTAATAGTAAGTAGATTAGATTGATTACCACATACCCTGCGACATGTGCAGTGGATGTGAGTTTATGGTGATTTCATGGTTATCCATGGGGATTGTAATTAGGGTTATGTAAGTTGTATTTGTTATACTTAATTAGATGGAATCTTTTGTTATATTGTTAGTTGTGTTTTTCTTTAAGTAATTCAACATCATGGAACCCTTGAGTCGTGTAATCTATGTGAGTGTAAGACATGTGTATAAATGGTAATTGCTTCCGCATGAATGTATGTTCCTTTATGTTAACTTTAAAAAAAAAAATTATTCAGCACACATAGTATCATGTTCTAGGTTAATCTCTCTTGGGTTCCCTAGTGGGGTGTTACATTTGGTATCAAAGCTCTAGTTTATACACTGGGAACTCTAGGAATCATACGCCCATTAGGTTGTGTCTAGCTTGAACTTGAAACTAAAACATAGACATACAACACATTTTTTTTTAAAATTATTCATTTATGGTTTATTCATTCTTTATTTTATGTTTCAAGCTATGTGGTGAGATTTGTATTTATCTCTATTTGTTTCAGGAATTATGCCTGAGACACGAGCAGCTAGAGGTCGTGGTAGGGGTAGGTCTAGTGCCCATGGGGGAGGCCGTCAGGCTAGCTCCTCTAGTAGTGTCAAACATGAGAGTGGTCAGTATCAAGACAGGGGTGAGTAGAGGAGAGAGGATCAAGATGAGTTTGGGGGTTTGGATATTTGGCAGATTCTTTAGGTCATCCTAGATTGCCTTCCTGAGAGAGCCAGGGTGGAGTAGGATGCAACCCACCACTCTCAGAGAGAGGAGAGACAGAGGGAGAGATCTAGGAGCCCTCGTGGGAGGACTATATCAGTTGATCCAACAGTGGTTGCAGACAACCACATGAGAGACCTGACGAGAGGAACGGCCATTCCTTTCGTTGGATAAGATTCTGGTTTAGAGGCAGAGACTTGGTTGATAGCTTTGGATAGAGTTTTTGTGATGCATCCCTTTAGTAGTAATACTAAAGAGAGATACATTGTGATGTAGTTGACACATTTTGTGGCTATCTGGTGGAAGATTGAGGAACAAAATCTAGGACTCCATAGGGACACTATTACTTGGGAACTCTTTCTCGAGAACTTGAGAGATTGGTTCCTATCGGATCAGTGGAGGCAGCAGAGAGCTGACGAGTTTCATAATCTTAGACAGCTGACTTTGATAGTAGAGTAGTACGAGCGTCATTTTTACGAGCTCAAGCTGTATGCTAGATATAGCGAGGATTATGCACTATTGGTACAACACTTTGTGCGAGGGCTTAGTGCCTACATCATAGGGAACATGAAGCTCTTTGAGCCTAAGGACCTGAGAGCTATGGTTATTAAGGCCACTATAGCGGAGGCTAACTTTGCATTAGGCCATGGAGGTCAGACGGGTTCTCCTACAAGTGGTGCATCTAGTACTGGGGTTAGAGGTAATCAGTCTCAAGGGACTAGGAACCTCAAGGAACCCCCTAGTTCCTTTGTCATGGGTAATCAAAACTCATAGCAAAAGGTGACTCCTCTGCATAGTCAGAGTGGTGGTACTCACTCTAGGGATTCTCGAGGTGGTCCGCGTGCCAAGCGCAATCAGTATAGTTAGCCTGCATAGAGCACACAGAAGAGTATCAATAGAGATGGTTTCCAGCAGTCTAGTGCACCCTCCAATGGGAGAGGCAATTTTAGAGGCACCAGATGTTTCACATGTGGATAGTTTGGCCACATTGCGGTGAATTGTCCACAGTGTGCTTCTTAGTTTTCTGAGCAGAGACCTGCAACTTCCGAACATATAGTTGCGAATGTCGGTAGATCTCATGGATTTTATGTAGCCTTGGATTATCATCCTCCAGTGTATCATCCTTCTGTGATTGAGTCTGCGGGTAGACGACCTGCAGCTGGGTTTCAGTTTCCTATAGTGGGGAATGATCCTCAGAGTTTGAACCAGAGAGAAGGGAAAGGTCCTATGGGATCTACAAACTGATTCTTATGTGACTCATTAGGATGCTTCATGTTTATGGGAGTTATATCCCTATTTATTTTGGGCTTCCAGGAGTAAGCCTAATCCTAGGGGGGGTGGATGTAATACCCACTCATGTTTTGCTTTTTAGTTTATGATGTCATACTCTTTTAGGCATTGGTTCAGTGATTGGCCAGATTCTTTTAGGATAATTTTCATGAGAGCTGTTATTCCTTCAGTGATGATGATACTTGATTATGATGTCATGGGTTGATCATATTCATAGATAGATGTGATGATGTTTTCATGTTGATTATTATATGTTGATTTCAGATTATGATATATTTACCCTATACTTGCATGTGTATGGTTGTTTTATATGTTGGTGTACTTGCTGATGTGTTGTTTTGGTAGAGGACGGAGGCGTAATTACTTGCTTTGTGAGATCCACATGTTTGACCGATCCCTATCATTGTTTGCGATATTATATTATGTATGTACATGCGTGTTTCTTTGATGACAGAATTGCAGGTACAGGGCATCGTCTTCCCTGAATTGGCAGGAGTGAACGTGCCCATAAATATTCATTTCAATGGTAAAGAGGCGAGGTAACATACAGATCTGAAACCCTAACCTAAGCCTAAATCATCCTAATGTTGGATGAGTTTCAGTATGACTACCCTATCCGAATTCGTCTAGGTTGACAGAATTCGAATACCCTTTTCCCTGAGTATGTGTGTTTTGCATGTGATTTCTTTCAGGTGATTTTTAGATTATTGAGTGATTTTTCATATTCTATGATTTAATGGATTATGGTTGAATTAATTATTTAATTATATCCTAAGTTTATTTTAAATAATTAATTAAATTGAAATATTTGAATATTTTGATTTAATTAAGTATTTAATAGAAAACTATAGTAAATGTGCTTATTTGATTAATTAAATAATTAAATATTTAGTTGTATGTGTTATTGTGACATAAATATTTAATCTATTTAATTTAATATTATATTAATTACATGTGCATTAATGTGTTGAAAAAGTATTTTCAAATTCAAATATCTCAACTTGTAATTAGGAGTCAAAGTTGAGTTGTGGCAATTAAGAATATTTTAATTATTTAATTTGGATTTTCTTTCAATTTTCAAGTTGAGTCATTTTAGGGATTGACTTGGGAGTTGTCATCAAGCTTTGCATGATTAGGGGAATTTGAATCTCTTTAGGGGGAATTGGTCATTCATTCTCTCATAACAAGCTTTTGGATTTGGAGAGCTCCTGGTGATTTTGGGTTTTTGAAGGATTGTGGATTGTTGTGGTTGCTTGATGCTTTGAAGTTTTCAAGATTTTTCTTGCTTGTGTGTGTGCTCGAATCTTCATAGTTTTCAGATCTATAGTCAAATTGTGCTTGAAGGGTTTCAGATTTGCTTCCATCTTCCAAGTCACATTCCTCCGTTTCTAGCATTGGAATCAAGGTAGGTTTCATTTGCCATGTGTGGTTTCAATTTTGTAGATCTGAGGTTTTCTATGTTGATTAAGTGCATGCTCATTATTTTGGTTTTTAAATGGCTTATTTTTGTTTATACATTTTTGGGTGTCTATAAAAACCCTAGATCTAAATTTCTTTCATTTTATAAATTCTTAGCATCGTAGTGTTATGCTATCAAAATTTTGGGAAGAAATTCCTTCTAGATCTCTTAGAAAATAAAAAAATTAATCCCTAGTATAGTTGAACTATAGAGGATAATTAATATATGGTTTGTTAGTGTTTCAATGTTTTCGGGTGTTTATTAGAATTTTAGATCTATCATTTTCATGATTATATATTTCTTAGCATAGTGCCATTATGCTATCAAAATTTCGTGAATAGATCTCTTATAAATCTCCTAGAAATTGAAAAAATTAAACCCTGCATATAGTCCTAACTATAGGGACTAGTGGACTAATAAATAAAAAAATACAGACTAGTGGACAAAAAAATAATTTACCCAGAAAAGAAAAGAAAATAGAAAAGACAAAAAATGAATCTTCCTTTCTAATTTTCCGTTTTCGGAAATTGTTTTTAAAAAATAGAAAAAAAAATAAAAAAAAATATATATATATAAATTAAAACCGCGGTGTAAGCGGGTTTTTAAAAAAAATTATTTAAATTTTTTTTTTTGTATGGGGGGGTGGGACCCCATCCCCACCCCCGTGGCAGTCTTGGCGTCGTGCAGTACACGGGACTGCCTTGGCAGCCATGCAGCCGACGACAGTCACAGTCTACCTTGGCAGTACCAGTACTGTCTATGACAATAGCCATTGGGAAGTAGAGAGAAGGGGGGGCGCAGGGGACCCGCTCCCCCGTAAAGTTTTATTTAAAATTTGTTTTTTTAAATTAAATTCTTTTTTTAAACATAAATTTATTTAGTATGAAGATTGTTATTAGATTTAATTACTTTGTTAATAGTTTAATTTTGTATATTAATTATTAACTAATTTGTAAAGTAATTAATATATATAAATTTTATTTGTAGTTTTAATTTAATATATATTAATTGTTAATTGTAGCTAATAGGTTAATTATTAATTTGAATTAATATTTGTGGTATTATGAATTTTGAATTAATATATCTACTATTAGGTGCAATTAATTTAATTAATATGTTATATTAATTACTTTAGTGAAGATGTAAATGTTTAATTTACATTAATCAATATTGACTTTAGTTATGTAATTATGAAGTAACTCGAGACTTTGGAATTGGATAAATTAATTTGATTTAATTAATGATTATCTTGATTAGATTATTTAATTACGAGAGGTGGTTTTAAATAGTTTTAATGCAAATGACCTTGATTATTTCAGATTGAGTTTGTAATTAAATGGCGGTTATGTTTGAGTTATCTATAAATGTTTACATGGTTATAGTTCATTTTTTAGTCTTTTAAGACATTTTTATTTCCATGCATTCGTATGGATTTATTTTTCTTAAAGGTGTTACTTTTGGGGGCATTAGTCGACCTAGAATGTATACAAAGGTCAGGGGAGTGTTTATCATTTCTATTACTTTATGGCATGTGTGTTATCTATTATTACCCTAAACTGACCATGATGACCCTTACGATTCTTGTTATCTGATGTGTACCTATATGTGACCATTCTTTTTTGCATGGATATTGGATTTGGGGTACACTAGGAATTGTGACCTATGCTAAATCTGTTAGGATCATTGAGCCTAGGGTAGGTTACCTAGATGTGTAGTAGGAGGTGGCTTGCAATAATTTTTGTGTCCGTAAGTGACTACTGGATTGCTTATTGTAGAGTTTCTTAATAAGTGATAACTAAAGACATACTGAGAGAATAAAATGAACTAATAAGATATGATTCTCCTCACCCATGCTTGAGTGCTAGTAAAGACTGAGATGGAGGTTGAGATAGTACTTTCCCCCTTACGAGGCACGGGATCTAGCATAGTTAGTGGCCTTGTTAGTTTGAGAGGTTGTTGGCTCCATGTATGGTCACTTAGGTGCCAGAATCTATTGGGATTATCAAGGCTAAACTTAAGGGTTAGACATACATGATGACACCTTCCTTTACACATGCTAGATTTCCTACGTTGTCAGTTGCCTCTTGATCAGTGAGTCTTACCCTTTTTTGATGATTAGTACACTGGATTAGAGAGCTATCAGGATCCCTTGCTTAGTGGTTATTCCTTATCGGTTTTGGATATCCAATTGGGATATGTTGTTATCTCCTCAGCACGGTAGGGTGGACCTTTGTGGTTCCACACAGATGGGTGGTAGTGATTCTTTACCCATTGAGATTTGACGTCCTAGTACCAGGTGCTTGATGGTTCTTTGCAGATGAGCTCTATATGTTACTTCATCATTTATTATGTAATTTCATTATTGTAAATCATGTATTATATTATTGCATGTGATACCTAATCTGGAATTTGTAATAGTAAGTAGATTAGAGTGATTACCACATACCCTGCAACATGTGCAGTGGATGTGAGTTTATGGTGGTTTCATGGTTATCCATGGGGATTGCAATTAGGGTTATGTAAGTTGTATTTGTTATACTTAATCAGATGGAATCTTTTGTTATATTATTAGTTGTGTTTTTCTTTATGTAATTCAACGTCATGGAACCCTTGAGTCGTGTAATCTATGTGAGTGTAAGACATGTGTATAAATGGTAATTTCTCCCGCATGAATGTAAGTTCCTTTATGTTAACTTAAAAAAAATTTATTCAGCACACATAGTATCATGTTCTAGGTTAATCTCTCTTGGGTTTCCTGGCAGGGTGTTACAGCCACTTCTGTAACAGTGTAATCTTTGGGCCTGATGGCTGCTGCATCTACATCTGGAGGAGGTGTTGCAATAGTTACAACTGTGTTTCTTGTTGGCCCAATTTGGAGGGAATGGAATATCCATGGCTTCTTAGGCTTATGAGCCTCTACATTTTGGGCTATCATTTCAGCCAAGGAGATTGGAATTCTTGATACGACCACCAGGGCCTTTCTTTTTCTCGATTCTACCACCCATTGGGGTAGCTAGGATTGTTCTACTGTTAAGACCTTGATGCTCAAACCTTTTTTAGAATCAGGCAATGCATTCCCAGGATGTACAATGTCATGAGGCTCTTTTCCTCTATCCTGTTCCAGTTCCCACTCTCTGGAGGCCTTTATATCTTCTGCCATGTTGGCGTCCTCTGTTGTGATATCTAGAACCCTTTCTCCAACCTCAAAATTGCTTTATATCTTTGGGGACTTCCTCGTCCCTCCCGGCATCAGTTGATCTGACATTTATATTCTTCAAGACTTCCCAGTCAGTCTACTACTATGGTTCTTTGACCTCATTGGCCTCATCTGCTGGAACATTTTCCTCCATCGAAACATCTTCTGGAGGTGGGTGAGGTCTCTGGCCAAAGTTTAACAATGTGCCCACCGTTACTACCTCACCAAATGTGCTTTGGGGAATTTTTTCACTCGAAGTAACTGAAGGCATCTAGAGTATGATGAATGGGGGTAAGGTTGATCCCGTAGGTCCAGTTTCCCCAATCATCAGCTTCTCGTCGGTGGTTTTCCTTGGTGTATCTTCAGCCTCTTGGACCGATATTTTCTCCTGCTCATGCTCCCTGTGTGTCTCATCCCAAGCTACCTATTCTAATGCCATTTCTTCTTCTGGGATTTCCTTTTCTAAGGGGATCTCCTCTTTATCTTGAGTGGCAATTTCCTCAACCGCTTGAGCAATATACTCTTACAAATTCATGATTTCATCTGCCCCAAACACATCATCAAAATCATCGTGTGGGGAGGGCTGTCTGGAATCTCTTCAAGTTTGGGGGAATCTGAACTGACATCAATTGGAGGCATATCTAGCATGTTGGGGCTAGTAGTTGCACTTGGGGTGGGGATCACCTTTTTCTTCTTCTTTCTTAATAGTGGGACCCCAGTCTCCAAAATACTGGTAGACTTTGAGTTAGTGAAAGTTTGTCTCGTTATCATCGCAGCCAATGATGGGGATCCTGCTAGACAAGTGGACACCATTGGAGTTATGAGGAGGCTGGAGGATATCTATGTGCTTATTTGCTAGCTAGCTAGGACTCCATTTTTTGTTGCAATTGTAGCATTAAAGGGGTGGGACCTTGGGGAGGTACCTTAGCTGGGGCGTCCTCTTTTTCTTTCCCCTTACTTGTGTTAGGTCTGGCGGTGGTGGAAGATGGAGCGGCCCTTTGGACAATTGGTTTCTTCTGGGTGCTCTTGGGGCACACCTGGGCAAAATATTGGTGACTCACCTCCAAAATAAGGTGACATACTCCCTTAATCGTCAAGTCTTCTAGGGTGGCCCAATCCACCGGAGGGAGATACAACTTGTCCAATCCCTGTTCCTTGTATACTAGGTCTTCTAGTGGCCCGTCATCTAAAAATCCCTTCAGAAGAGTCTGAAGGTTGAGTGCCTTCATGAGTCCTTTGGACATGCGTGAATGTTGACAGGCCTGGAGGTCAAAACTATCCTGAAAATCTGCCCAAAAGTCTTCAATATATTCTTTGTGCAGTGGGGATGCCCAGGGAAGTGTTGTGGCAATATTTCCTAGAGGATCATAGTTCTTTATGGCATGGTGGAATTCCACCAGTCCCAGGTTTTTCAATTCATTATCAACCTCCCTTGCCATGGTGAGGCTGCACGTATAATTCCCACATGAAAATGAAAATGGGACGTTGATGACCTTCTTCAATGTGAAGAAGGCATGCAAGTCCATCATCTACTGGAAGAACTCCAAAAGAATGATTCTATCCCCGCAATACCGGGGAAGAAGATAGGGTTTCCAAGAGAAGCTGGTCACCCAAATGTAAGTGTGGTGCTAAAAATGAATAAAATAGTGGCCATAAGTGTTAACCAAGTTCATCACCTCCTATGATAATTGGTACCCAGAATCTTGGGTAAGTGTTAGGATATTATAGTAAATGAAAGCATCATTTACCCGACAGAAATTTAGGAAACTAAGTTCCCATTGTACTTGGGCATAATGATCCCATGGTGTCAACTAGCCTGGTCCATTCCCAAGTTCACCAACTATTCCCAAACCTAGAAAACCTGGTCTCTATTGGGCTAGTTCCCATAGCATGTAGGATGTCATGTAAAACTTGGAACTCTGGACGATGCAATTTAGCTCCATCTCCACATGGTTAGCTATAATGGCTGCCCAGTTGAAGGTTTGGATATGAGTGGTGGTGCATTAAAGAAAGTAGTACATCCATGCTAAGAAATCTTAGGCGTGGGGCAATCTGAAGATCCTGCATAAGAATATAATGCTCACCTGAATGGGCTCTTAGAAATCCCCATGGGGAATTTCCAACTTCATCCTTTTATAGTCCCTCTTCGGGGACTTCAGCCACTGAATATTGAGATACTGTCCGGAGACAATCTCAGCTTCCTTGAACTCCTTCAACAATTTGGATCAGTTGATGATGGTGGACCCCTTGAACTACAGAATCCCCAGTCCTGAGGAAAAAGTCACTACGTCCAAGGTGACAATTATTGCTTTCTATTATAATGGTCAGGGATCGGCGAGCAGAACTGTTCGAGTAGGTGCCTTGTATATTATTTCCAACTGCCATATAAATTCTAGTGATTGCACCAAACATGGAAATTTTATAGCCTTTATGATGCCAAAGGTAGCCAAATAAGTAGCCATACTATCTCCTCCAGCCTTAAACATGTAGATGGCCTTGAGAAAGCCTTGCATCTCAGCCCAAAGTCTGGGCTTCATGTCTGCTATTTCTTGTACTTTGGAGTCCACCTTGGACCCCATGAGATTTCCCTCCTTCAGGTATTTGGAGGTTAAAGGCAGCTTTGCCAATGTATTTTTGGCCTTGGTTTTTGTAGCCACCTAAGTGGAGGTGGTAGGCACCTCCAGGCTATCAGGAGGGGTGATTACCTCAGACATCTTGATCAACTATCTGCAACCTGCAAGACCAAAGAACTGTTAGAACATGTTATATATAAAAAGAGCATTAGAAACTCTGGGGAAGTCGACGCCACCCTGCACCCATCCAATAAGTGTTAGCACATATCAAAAATTCTAGAATACTTAAAATAGATGTGAGTTAGATTCCAAGGTGTTGAACTAAGTGAGAGGAGGAAATGAAAGACAAGGGACTCCTCAGGATCTAGAGTCCGAATAAACTATCCATTATCAACGTGATCGGTAGTATGCCATATTTTGCTGACATGGGCCATCACATGGCCATGTGACAGATGACATAAGGAATTAATGGTGAAAAGTGGGCTGACAAAAGGGAAAATTGAATGCCAGATAGGACAGGGTTTAAATTCTGACTCATGGGAAATTAATCCCACCATTAAGGTGACATGACATAGGAGAGAGAAAGCTACCATGGCTCAAACCAGCGAGGTGTCAAGTTTGAGCTGTGGTGACTCCCTCTCGACGAGCTTAGCAAAATGGTGCAAGAAACGATGGGGTGCGATGAGCTCATCATAATGGGAGGATACTCACAAGATATACACAAGTTTATAAAGGGCTGAAGGCCAAGACATATATGCACTAAAATACATGGAACCAAAGCTCTGAGAGGACCAAAGTGAAGCTCATAGAACAATAATGGCATATATATAGTATCTACAAACTGCTTATAGGATTATACAACTTTTACATAGGCACACGAGCTACCCTATGATAATGTACATCATATACACTAGTTTACAAATGTATAGAGGGTGGACAATCCTCTGGCAGAGCCAACCCACCAACATGAGGCAACCCAAAAGTGAAACCCAAAAGGCGGAAACGACAGAACCAACAAAAATGAAGCAAAAGGAAACATCAAGAACCAGAAAGAAAGAAACCAGAGAAGGGGGAAATGAAAACCTACCTGGAAACATGATGAAGAGAAGGGAAGAAGAACATGGGGAGTGCTTTGTAACAAGTCTACCCTCGAACGATCATGAACAAGCATCGCAAATAAACTTTCAATCAACCACTAAGCACAGAGAAATTCATAGTTTAATCACCTTAATTGCCTAAGAATATCTCTGAATGCTCTAAGTGTTTTAATCGCGGTAATTGTGAAAATGACAAGTAATTTCCAATTAATACCCTTAGGGTAAAAACAAGCTACAATCTTCTCTGCAAACTCTGGAACAGGCAGACCTCCAGACTCTAGGCCCGGGGGTTCCACGCAACTATGCCTTCTCGTAAAAGAAGACATAGTTGAAGGGAATCCCAAAGTCTAGAATTTGGCTCTGGAAAGAACAACAAACTCCAGGACCAGGCCCAGAGGCACAAAAGATAGAAGTCAAAAGAAAGACAAACCTCGCGGAAGCAACGCCCAGAGGAAAAACAAAGGAAACAAAGAAAACAAGGCAAGAGAAAAAGTGAAAAAGGGGGGGACCCAACATTTTTCACATAAAATGTAGGAATGGGTATGCAAGGCATAACAGACTAAGGATGACTTAGAGGAACTAGACATTCATGTTGTGTCAATCGATTAAGATTGAGTTTCCTCATCTATTGAAAACTACTTGTTTCCACTTGAGTCATCCCTTCGAGCTATGTGATGACAATCTTCTCTCTTTATTTTTAACATCTAACTCTTGATTAGTTGAGTAACACTTAGAAGACAATTATGTCTTTCCTGTGGGTGTTAAATTATTGATAAATATGTGGACTCCATGTTTTCTTGGCCTTTGGATGTTGTGATATCACATTGATGTTTTATATTCATCATGTTTGTATGAGTATTGGTACCTCTCCTCATGTGTCTTGCATGTGTGAGTATATTTGGCCTTTGTGATAATATTATAGCATGGAGGAAGTGGATCTTTTCATTCCACATGGTTGAGTGGTGTCTATACTCGCATTGGGTTCCAAAAGATAGCATACCAAACTTACCAGTGGATTCCTTCTCATTTATTTTTTTATTCTTTTTATTTGATTCATAAAAATTTATTTACATTAATATGGTATTTGAGTCATCAAATAATGTATTGTAATGATTATTATTGAGACCTATTATTTAGATGATGTAATTTTAATTGGACTATGTAAGATATGGATTAATTTTCATGTCTCATAGTTAGAGCTGGGAAAGATTATTTTGTGAATTTCTCAAGTTGTTTCTATATGGTTAAGGTTAATGATTGTACATATATGTTTGGTGGATTAAAGTGAATCTAAGGTTTCTTGTTTCATATTGGGTGTCATTTTAAGCCCAAAATACCTTTACCATGTGTCCCAATGGAAATTCAAGTAGCATTCTAATATTTTTGGGCCTTTTTAGATCCTCTTGCAAAGTGTTGTAAAGTGTCTCTTTTGTTGAATAGTGACGTAGTTGTGTCTTCTTGCATCCTTTGGCTTATGGTAGTAGTCATGAGTATTGGAAAGGTTACTCTGTTCCCTCCCAACCTCTAGTTTCATATTATGGTGGTGTCTAGAAATTGGGGAAGTCATTTTTTGATTTCATTCATTGAGTTTATTTCTATCATTTTTGAGCTCCTATTGCATAATTGGTCCTTAGGGACATGTACTCTACATTAAAGGTTTCATTATGAAAAATTGCTAACTCTAAATATATCACTAGTTAAGACACTAATATGTAGAATATGACTCTAGTGCACATACATGACTCTAGCACTAAATCATGACACGAGCATGGTATGTGAGCATCCTCCTTGGGTGCTAGTATCCTAACTAGGTGCTAGTTTATGTAGGATGTCTAGATTTTTAGTTTGGTTTCCTAGAATTAGTTATGGATAATTTTTAGGGTGACCTAGCATGTGGTATTTGGTATCCTGAATATTCATAGTCTTCAAGTCTTATCGTTATGATGATGAGTGTCCTATAGCGGGCTTTAAGGCATCACCTTGCCTTAGGAGGCAAGTAGTTACTTGGAAGTTTCTTGTCAACCTTCTATTCACTGACAATTATGTTCTTATATTTAAGAGACCTCTTGCATAGGTTGATCTTCATGTTGTAGGATTTTGTTTGGTTTTTTTGAGTGCACTAAAGGTGATTATCCCATCATCCTAGACTCCCTTGCCTCGGAAATTGATAGAGTCATCATCTAGTTGAGCAACATAGGCTCCTAAACTGCATTTGTGTCAACTTTCTAACTGTGTTGTATGCATTTTGTCTTGAGCTTCTTAGCATGGTTTGATGTGAATTGGAGGTTGATTATTCCTTCATCCAATCTTGGTGTTGTTTTCTAAGATAAAATAATTGTGAATTTTTTCAATCCTCATCGAGTTTCCATCCATTTCCTCTATCATTATTTCATCATAGTGAGTTTTCGTATGATTTTTATTTTTCATTGATGCTATCTTGGTTATGTAATGATGTTTTTCAATCATTATTTGGGGTCAAAGTATTCTTGCAACACTTGTGTGCATATTATAGTACAAAAATGAGATGTGTTTATCACATCTACTGTGTTGTTGGTTGTCATTTAAAAAAATATTGTAATGCTATGTTTTTCCCCAGTCCTTCAAATGGACCATTATAGGATATAAATAAACACTAAAGGCATGATAGATGCATTTTGGGGTAAAATCAACACCAAGATTCATGCCCTTTGTTCCCTTTGTACTACCTTTAACTAGTATAAATAAATTTTCTCATTTCCTTTAATAAAAACCCATACTATTATATCTGATTAAGTTATTTGAAAACTTTATTTTTATTAGCACACAATAAAAATATTTAATTACCCCTTTTATCAATAAGGTAATTATTTAAATTTATCTTTTAGTGGATTCCATTCATTTTTCACTTGTTTCTTGTACTTATTCGATCATATCTTATTGAAGCATACTTTTTTCTATTGCATTTATTTATCTATCCCTTCCTACAACTCGTAAAGTTCTCATTCTCTTCATCTCAAATTGATTTGTTCTTCGATGATATTTATTTAAGGGAAATAAAAAATACACCATAACCAAAAATAATGTTCACACATACATAATGTAATGGTAAATGTGTCATCAATGGATCCTACAATACTTATTGTGGATAAGATGACACCTTCGTGTGTCTTACATCTTGCAATTGTTAAACTAATTTCACCATTGATCTAACTCTAATTGCACTAATCAGAAATCATATCCTTGATGATGACCAACTTGATAACAACTTCTTGACTGTTATTGATGACATGTAACTGATTGAATGTTTGAAGATGTTAAGTTGATGATCATGCAAGGCATTAAATTAGTTAATGTATTGTATTTTCATTGATGTCAACTTAATATAATCTATATGGTCATGAAGATAATGCCAAAGACTTCAAAGAACTCATGAATCAAGGCTATGCTATCAGTAATGTATACAAGTCAAGTATTCACTAAGTGACTGTATACACTGACAAAGTGCACCCGACGGTCAGATTAAAAGAACAATGTCACAGTGTTGCCCGACGAGGAAATGCACAACATTACCGATGAGTAGAGTTACAATGTTTCCTGATGAGAAAAACATAGAATAACCTGACGGAAAGAATTTTAGTGTTTCCCGATGGAAAAGACAAGGACAAAGATCCCGATGACAACTGAAGTCACACTGAAAAAATAGTCAGTTATCACCGATGACTAACTAACGTGTTGATTGACAGAACAGAGAGTTTAGAAAATGACAAAATGCTTAGCTATCAAGAGCTAAAGATAGAGTAAACTAATACTTATCATTATTTTAGTCATCCAGATACAGCTAGAGATAAGTAATTGATTTAAAGCTGCTTTGTCCAGTTGGCAAGAACATATCTACAAGATCAGACTAGAGATTTGCTTAAAATTTATTGGAAAATATTGTTAAACACGCCAAGATCAAGAAAGCCAAGAAAAGAGGAAATCTTGTCTATAAGAGACAAACCCAATTCATTACGAACTGTGTGGGGTGAACAAGAAAGAGGAGAGATGTTAAAGGAAATTTGAAGGAGAAGAAATTCTTCATTTAGTCCTGATCAACAAGCTAAAGGAAGAGCTAGATTCTGTAGACACCGACAAATAGTGAGACAAGCATCACAGAGCAAAACAAGTGTTGAGAAAAGGTATATATTTGATTATATTGATCAGTGAAGTAATGTACCTACAATAGATCTAAAAATCTGCAATTGAGTTGTATGTATGAATAGATCATTAGTGTTTCAGTTTAACCATTGAAGAATATAAGTCTCTTAACTGAGTAGGACTTAAAAGTCTTTTTCGATTGAGATACATCCCAATGAGTATCAAAAAGTTTGATCACAAAAGTAGCATTGAATATGCCCGATACCTATTCACAGGACAAGTGAGTGTTTGATGAAGGATTTTAGCATTAGATTCCAGATACTAGTTGACAAACTATTTCTAAATCCTGACATTGGGAGAGAGAGCATAAAAACCCCACTCAATGCTTGGTAAATGAAGGGCTAATATGAGGAGATCAACATGACTAGGAGCAGAATCAAGAGTAGGAGTAGGAGTAGGATCAAGAGCTAGAGTAGGAGAATGAATGCAAGGAGGGTGCATAGGGCAAGGACAATAGTGCCATGGATTCCATAAACAACTAAAACCTAGTTCTGAGCAGATCCAAGACCGACATCTGACAACTCGCAGGTATTCTCCCAATCTAGAAAATGAGTTTGGGAAAATTTTTAATGGCATCCTAATTGTACAACCTACGAATGCACGTACAGATATAGGATTCCAGTATTGTCCATTTGTGGAGAAAAACATATTTTTCAAATGGGTTGGTAAGGACAATCGATCAATCTTCCATGGAAAAGCTATGGTACAACCTGCCAAACCGATCTTTGTTAACCCTAGGTTCCATGTCCAGAAAGGATCCTGTTTGGATATGTAAAGAAGCAAGCCTTGAACAACATCATGTAAGATAGAAGCCATACCTAATAGGCCTTATTTAGGTATCCATTCCTATGAGGCAGGAGAAGCATCTTGAAAAGTAGAAGATGGTAGGCGATCTCAAGACCTTCCTCTTCTTCAACGTCAGCCTTCAAAATTTGAAAATGGAAATAGGCAGGAAACACAGAATTTCAAAAAATCACACCCAATTAAGGGCCAAAAACATTTTAGGGCTGGAAAGCCCAATCAATTTGATCAAAGAACACATAATCTATTTCAGAAATAACCCATATTTGATATTTGTGGGGAGATGCCTCCTAACTCACCAACCAAAGCCAAAACTATCAATAAGTTGGAGAACAACTTTTCCAAACAACTAGAAGTGGACCTTGGTAATGCTAGCACTGATAAGGAGCCCGAGTATGATGAGGATCGAGACATTCAAGCATGCAAAAATAACACGGTCGGGTCAACTAGACCGACACACAACAGAGCCCCCTTCATTCCAAAAAAGATATCCTAGATCTGGCAGAAGAAATATTGCAGTGATATGATTTGTCAGGAGGCCAGCAAGACTATGCCAGACTCACCTTTTGTCACCCTCCCAGAACACTTACTAGAACATCAAATTGGCTTCCTTCGGTAGTCAGCCCTCATTGGTAAGTTTGCTAATAACAATCTTCTACTTTCTGATATTAAAGATTGGGCTTCCTCTTGTTGGGTAGTACTTAAAGAAATATTTTATTTGGATATGGAATCCAAATACTTTGTTGCTATTTTTAACTCAAAAGAGGAAAGAGATGCAGTACATTTGCAAAAAGGTTGGTTCTGTAAAGGATCAAGATTATTCACTATGTTCTGGGTTCCAAATTTCATTTCAGATCTGAAGGTTCCTCACTTTTTTCCCTTCTAGATTTCCTTCCCCCGATTACCACTGGAGTATAGAGATATGGAAATCATTGAAATCCTTGGTAATAAGCTGGGAATTTTTCTTAGGCATGATCTTATTCCTCTTGAATTTCCACATCTCGAGATCAGAGTTTGTATGCTCTTGGATATGCATAAAGAAGTTCCAAAAAAAATTACTATTAATTCCAAATGGAGGTCACGGGTTCAGAATGTTAGTGTTCAAGATGAAGCTACCATTCTCAAATTTCAGCATAAGCTTGGTCATCTTAACACGCAATGTCAATTGGGAGACCATGGAGAAATAATAGTAGGCTTTGACTATAATTCAAATCCTACAACATGCAACATCAAGAATACCTTTAAGAATCTTACCCCTACTAGTTCTTCTAAATAAATCCTTAATCATGAACTAGTTAATCAGGATATGGACATGGCTATGAAAATTTCCCATCTTCTTTGATAGATTATGAATTTCTTGTCCACAGTATACGTTAGTTCTTGCACCCTGTTGCTCTCTCCAAAAGATTACTCTCCAAATCATAACATAGTGAGCATGAATGTCCCAAATCCCTTTCAGAAATCACAGAGGTTGAATAATGAAAGTGTGGAGCCAAACTACAAGGTTAAACAACAAATGGATCAAATCATTGTAGAATTAACATCCAAGTTAATTTTTGATAAAATAGGGGTAACAGGAGTAACTTTGGAGGAACAAGATGCAATTAATAAATTATCTTCTCTACAACCTAGGCTCCAATTATGCCATGATCAAATCATGATACCGGCTTTGATTCCATGTAGGGAGGATAATATAAATGAAATCCTTGATGTATCTTAGCCACATGAACAGATTTATGGCCCAGACTTGCTAAGACACTCAGAGATGGTGGGAGAAAATCATAATAATTATGAATATTTATCTTTGGAAGGTACATTTGAAATAGAATTAGGGATAGAAAATTGCATCATTCATCAGGCCCAAGTTATGACAGAAGAATTGGGAAAGGATTTGGAGTTACAACTTGAGTCGAACGACTCTAATCAAAATAAGGGAAGCTAGAATATAGAACTTACAGATCACCTGATATTTTTTAATCATAAGCAGCCATTTTCAATAGAACAGTCACCTGCACAATGCCTAAACACCCCCAAAACACCTAAGACAAGAAGTCATACAAAAGGCATGAAGACTAAGATGGAAATTATTGCAGGCATCCAGTCTACCTTAGATGAAAAATTTCTTGTTACCAAATGCACGACAAGGAGAACACGAGGTTCTCCTTGTCAACAATGAAGATCAACTAATGGAAAGTTAGAGGCATCAATGCCTCTAACAAAAGATGTAGAATCAAATCAACCCTTAATTCTATGAAGGCAGACATTATCATGCTTCAGGAAACAAAACTCTCTGAAGAGAAGTTCGATAACACAATAGCCAAATGGCCCAATTGGGTTTCTTTGCATTCCCAAGGGTTGGGAGCTTTAGGAGGATTGGTTGTACTATGGAACCCTCAAAAGATAAGGTCAACTTGTTCAGTAGGACCATAACTGGAAACTCCTCAATGTGATAGAATTTGATATGAGTGTTATTCTAATAAATGTCTATGGCCCTTCTTCAACTTAGGACAAATTGAGGCTATGGGATGTCCTCACTAGGCTGATTCAGAGTCAAGACTCTCAGAATATCATACTTGGCGGAGACTTCAATGCAATTCTGAATCAATCAGAGAAAATAGGGGTATTATTCAACCCATCAAAACTATTCAAGACTTTTCCTGATTTTTTGACAATAACAATCTTATTGATATTCATCCCACTCAAGGTTCCTTCACATGAACAAACAAGAGAGAAAGGTTTGCTTAGATTGTTGTTAGATTGGATAGGTTCCTACTTTCACAAGAGTGGAAGCTCCAGAATGTTCAAATTCAGTCAAAAATTATGGTTGTCCTAGGATCTGATCACTTTCCTATTTCACTTATCATCAACAAGTTAGGAATTGCTGATAAAAGCCACCAAGTATCCTTTAATTTTTAAAGAATGTGCCTCTGTCATCCACATTTTCTCCCTCTCTTGAATCAATGGTGGATAAGCTCTCCTTTTGTTAAAGGTTATGTATAGTCAGAAAATGGAAGCACTTCCATTGTAGACATGTTTAGCCTTCCAAGTAAGTGGTTTGGGGTCATGGAAAGTGCCTTGAATGGGTTCTTGCTCTTGACATGGCTTCTCCCCTGTTTTGTCCCTCTTTCCACTCCTGTTTAGCCTAATTTCTGTATTCTGAACTACAGATTGGTGATTCTGGGCTTCAGGGTCAGGGTCAACCTTTTAGGTCTGTGTCAACCTCAACCCTAACCTAGGTCAGGGTCAACCTCAACCCTGACCTAGGTCAAGGTTGACCTCAACCTTAACCCAAGGTTCAAATCCCGGGGTCTCACAGTTTTTGGAGGTCGGCCTTTGCAAAAAGTATTTCCCGCTTCTGGGTCAGCTGTTTCGGGTTCCAAAGTGTTGATTCCTAAATTATATTTAATATAGGTCCTCTCCTAGGGGTAAAGGATTTAATGGTATTTAATCCTCCTATGTAGGCCTCCTTAGAAGATTGTGCCCTAATTTCATATAAAAGGGAATCTTTCTCTCTCATTTTCTCTAACCATCATCAAGCGAACTAAGTCTTCTAATTGAGATCAAGCATTCTCAAACTATCTTCAAGGATGATTCAAGAAATCTAAGGAGAAATATTTCAAAGAAAGCATTCATCCATTCAAGTATCCACTTTCATGAAGGAGATCCATTGGAGGCCATTGAAGGATTTAAGCTACATAGTCCCCTTTTGGTGATCTCTCCATCCACCTTCTTCCAAGCCTATTCCAAATTCAAGAACCCATTCAAGACTTGGTGTTGGAGATCTACAAGCAAGAGATTGAAGATATCCTACATTTATATATTCTACATTTTGAAGCATACTTGTGGTTTCAAGGATTCGAATCCACCACAAGGACTTTTTCAAGCACGGTGAATTTATGCATTTACTTTGTCCATTTCTGCAATTTCAATTACAAATATTTGAGGTTAATTCCTAAACTAGGGTTTGACCAAGGAAAACCCCTCCCCCAAAACAAAAAATCTCCTTTTTCTTTTAGGTACATGTTCAGAATAGTTGATTTGAGACCAAATCTGGATACCCTTTTCGGCTTTCTTTCAGATGGTGCGAACAGATTTTCTGTCAGACCTGTGTAGGTCAGGGTCGACATTATTGGGTTAGGATTGACATTTGTGGGTCAAGGTTGACCTTTTTCATAAGATGACATTGGAATGGAAAAATATTTATGGGTTTTGTTCGTCTCTGCATTCCGATTCAGGATCAACTGTTAGTTTTTCCAAAAACAGTCTACAAACCTCAGAAAATAGCATTCTTTGATCTGCAATATTTAAAGGTTAGTGCATTTCTCCCATTCCTTCAATTACTGTCATATATCATTTATATACATATAATTAATAGAATTTAAGGTATCTCTCTTGTTATTCTCCTTTCCAAATAATTGATTCATTTGTGCATTAGCCCTTCTCTTGGGTTGATCAACTTGGATCTCCCATTTGTGCATTTGAGGATAAAAGGGAGCATCTTATCTTCTCCTTAATTACAATATACAATCAATCAATAAAATCAATTCAATTAAGGTTAAGGAATTCAATACAATCTAGGCAACTCAAAGAACAATTCACACATCAACACATTTCCTATTTCAAACATTATATTTCAAGATAATTAATAATCTATCAAACCCTTCTTTCTTAACACATTATACATATCTTTCCTTCAATCCCCCCTTTACATATTCATAAGATAGGAAAAATTTCTTATCTTACAGGTTCTAAAATGTATCAGTTTGCAATGAAGTTGAAACATATCAAGAAAAATATCAAACAGTGGAATAAACATGTCTTCAAGAATATTTTTCAACAAAAAGAAGAAGTCAAGCAACAACTATCTCTTATTTACAACCAAATTATTCAAAATGGTATGAATAATGACTCCTACCATAAACAAAAAGATCTCCAACATGATTGGGATGAGTTATGCATCAGGGAAGAGGAGTATTAGAGGCAAAAATCTAGGGAGTTATGGTTGTGAGAGGGGGATAAAAATAAAAAATTCTTCCATGCCTCAACCACACAAAAAAGGGCAACAAAAACAATATTCAAAATAACTGAGGTGACTTTGAGAAACATTATTTCAAATTCCCAAGACATACGTGAGGAAGGAGTTAATTTTTTCAAGAATCTGTTAGCTCTAGATATAGACCCTTCTCCCACGGATGATCAATTGAAGGAGATTCTGGATGACATTTCATAAATGGTGTCCCCACTAGAAAATGATATGCTTATGGCCCCCTTTTCCATCCAAGAACTTCGTAAAGTTGTTTTCTCATTTCCTTCAGATAAAGCACCTGGGCCGGATGGATTCACAACTCTTTTCTTCCAGAGCTGCTGGGATGTTATTGGTTGGGACTTATTAGAAGCAGTGGAAAAGTCAAGGAAACATAAAAGCATGCTCAATTATTTCAATACCACCAACATTGATATCATTCCAAAAATTAAGGAGCCTAAGACATTTGCAGATTTTTGACCAATTTCTCTCTGCAATATCCCTTATAAGATCATTACGAAGGCCATATACTTGTGGATGCAGCATCTTATTCCTAACATTATTTCCTCTGAACAAGGGGGATTTGTGTCGGGTCATAAAACTATGGAGGGGGCTCTGGTAGCACATGAGGTGCTACATTCCATTAATATGAATCAATCATCCAACTTTGTTACCAAATTGGATATGATGAAATCCTATGATAGAGTTTGCTGGAGTTTTTTATTTAAAGTTTTGCAAAAGATGGGTTTTTCCAATGGCTAGTGTAAATGGATCAGAGCATTCATCTTGGGAGCCTAGTTTTCTGTAATCATTAATGGTAAACCGTCAGGCTTCTTCTCCTCTACACAAGGAGTTAGACAAGGAGACCCCATATCCCCAATGCTCTTTATCATCATGGTAGAAACATTTAGTAGAGTTATACAAAAAAAGAATGCAGTAGGGTCTTGGAAGGGAGCGCATATTGGTGGCACCACTATCTCCATCACACACTCATTGTTTGATGATGATATTCTTTTGTTTGGGAATTCAAATGTGCATGAGGCTATATAAATTAAACATACTCTTTATTTATATTCCATAGTCTCAGGATAAAGTATCAATGCACAAAAATCCAAGATTTATTTATTTAACACTAATAAAGTTATATCAGACAAAATTGTTCAGATCTTTAGATTTTTAGAAGACTTCTTGCCTTCCATGTACCTTGGTATCCCCTTTTTCATGGGCTCCAATAAAGAAAGCTATTGATCTTGGTTCTGGAATGTATTAAGGGTAGAATGTTAGCTTGGAAAGCCAGATGGCTATCTTTGTCAAGAAGAATCCTACTTATCAGGTCAGTATTATCAGCCATCCCAAATTATTATTTAGCAGTTGTTAAGGCTCCATCTTCCATTTTACAAAAGATTTAGACCGTTATTAGAAAATTTCTTTGGATAGTGAATATGAAAGAAGAAAAGAAAATACCTTTAATATCTTTACAAGATATGTCACATATCCCTGTAGTAGGTGGTGCAGGGGTGCACAACTTAGCAAGAAGAAATGAGGCATTTGGTGGTAAACTAATTTGGAAAATGTATTCAAAACCCCACAATAAATGGCGTCAAATTATGTAGTAGAAATACCTGGACAATAATAAACCTTTGCAAATAATTTCAATTCAAAATCCTCCCAAAGGTTTAGCCATTTGGAATTTCATATCTTCATCAAGAGATATTGTTGTCAAGTATGTATCTTGGGAGGTTAATAATGGTTGCAGTGTAAAGTTCTGGAGAGACTCGTGGAATGGACAACCCCCTCTGTCCATAATTCAAAATATCATAGCAGTTAAAGAGGCTTCAGAATACAATTGGGGAATTCAACTTATCCATTATATCTCAGCAGTGTGTAGATTTTCAGGTAAGGTCATTTGGAAGGATCCAGAGGAATTACCACAAAGTGACCAAGAGAAGAATACTTTCAGAGACATATTATCTATGAGAAATGTATACCTCTCTTCAAACAAGGATAAACTAATTTGGGCTCTGACATTAGATGGAAATTACTCAATTAAAGAGGGATATAAACTACTGCAGCAAATAGGGTCAAAAAAGACTCCTTCATGCGCTTTCTCCTTTTGTTGGAACCACATTGTTCTACCAAAAGCAGGCTGCTTTGCCTGGCTTGCAATTAAACATAGAGTTCTGACTAGTGAGAGGTTAGACAAATTCTGAATAGCACCACCATTTAAATTCTTGTTGTGTGATGGCCCAAATGAAATAGTAGATAATTTATTTATGACTTGCCCATTTGCACAATAGTGTTGGCTATTCATTCTATGTAAATTGGACTTCAACACCCCTCTTCCAAACAATATTTGGAACCTCTTCTAGTCATGGCCAGACCTATACTCAAAGTCCCTTTTTAACAGTATTTGGAAATGGACACCAGCTTTAGTTGTATGGGCCATTTGGTGGGAAAGAAATAAACACATATTCAGGAAGGTCTCCTCTCCAATTGAAGAAGTTCTCGATGGCATTGATAAATCCATATCAGAAGTTGTCAATGCCAAACTGACTAAATGCAATTTCAATCCAGTTGTTACTCATTCAGATAGCTTAATTATGTGAGCGTGGAAAAGACTCTTTATTCCCTTTGGGTGTGTAATTAAAAAGTAGAACACAATTAAAATTGACAGATTGGAGGTTAAATGGAATCCACCCTCACTGGATTTAGTCAAATTAAATTTTGATGGGGCATCCCGAGGAAACCCAGGTAAGTTGGGAATGGGGGCTTGCATTAGAAATTCTACAGGTGACATTATAGCGCTAACATCCTCTCCCCTACCTAGTAGCACAAATAATATTGCTGAAGCACACGCATTATTCTTAGGATTAATTCTTGCCAAACAGGGAGGATTTGAGTGCTTGCATGTTGAAGGTGACTCATTAGTCATAAGCAATGCATGTGTAAAAAGAAACTCTACTTCTTGGCATCTTAAGTATATTCTCAAACAAATTTTGTCCCTAATAGATAAATTCCAAGAATTAACTTTCTCCCATACACTCCGCGAAAGCAACAAAGTACTAGAAATGCTATCAAATTTGGAATGTGATGGGCACATGACTTCAGTAGATACCTTAATTGAGCTCATTGCAGAGAATGATGACCTCCGTAATCTGATTAATGTTAATAAACCACTTGACAATAGATGAAATTTATTTCCATTTTAGCATTATGCAGATTCATACAAGCACGCAAAATCACACCTAAGGAATAATAAAAAATGATCTCTTAGCATGATATCACAAGGACACATGGTAGATTCTGTATGGGGCTTGAATTAATAGGAATTGGTGAAAGATCACTGATCACAAGTATATCACATGGATCATCTCAGCCCACACGCGTAAACAAGTCCAAGTGGGATGCGACACTAATAGGCATAGAGGAAGTAAATGAACAAATTAAAGGATTTTAGAATCTGTAAGTGTTGGACTAAATGACCACTTGGTTAGAATGTCTTTTTGTTGATTTTATCTTGTGTTTTGCTATGTCCTTATCACGACAGCCTCGATCTTTTATATCTTGGTTCGTTATGGTGAGTATCTAGTGAAATACGTGTTATTTGTGGTATGATCTGCTTGTCATAGTTTGTTAGTGCATTTATGTTTTGATATTCAGTTATGACTATGTATGCCTCACTGGGGGAAGGACTCATGCATCTCAAATCCCTCAAAATATCTGAATGTACTGCGTCTCCTCATGAGTAGCATTTTATAGCTCTCATCATACCTGATATCTTGCATTCTTATTCTTAACAACCTATTTGTCTAAGAGTCTAGTCCACGCAAAGGAACCATGTCACTTGTGTTTTCTAGCACATGGTGCATACCTCCTTTGGAAATATCAAACTAGGGTGTGCTCTCCAACATTAACACGGTATTAATCCCACTATTATCATGTAGTTAAGATTGCATTTTAGCTAGGTCATATTGCACTTTGAATTTTTCTCTTGGAAAGGTTTCTATTTATTCCCCCATCCCAATTGGGGCATTATGTCCCTGATCTAGCCTAGATCTACCCCCCCCCCCAAGGATGTTTCTTGTGACACCACGTAATTTCCCCCTTTTCTCTTATTCCTCTCTTCTACCTTTTTTCGAGAAAATTTCATAAAATTTATTTTTTCTGTTATTTTCTTGAGGGGGCATCATCTCATCTCCCACCATAATTAATTTTCTCTCTGGGGTATCTTATTTTCTTTTCTTTGACGCAACGCCACTTTTGATGCCGCTTCAAAGAGGGGCAAAATGTAGACGTCTAAAATCGTCCTTATATTAATTTTATTAATATTTCCATAACATTATAGTTAATTTTAATTAATTATATTTGTTATATTCTTCTATCTATTTAATTAAATTTATTTAATTAAATATGATTCATTCTCCTTAGTATTTAAATTTAATTTAAAT
>MU226282.1:2150326-2190355 GCA_018584345.1 Thuja plicata
TGTCACCTTGTTCAAAGGATTTATACAATGACTATTAGGTCAACCTAGTTAAAGGATTTGAACTGATACAATGGCTAGAAAGTAATCAGTAGGTGTGATCTGATTCATACAACTTACTTTGCAAATCCAGATCTAGTTTCAACTCTAATGCTAATTCACTGAGTGGCCTCCATTCTCATCTTAAACTTTAGATCTGCTTGGAAATCCATCAAGCAATCTCTCTCTGCTTCTCTATTTAGCCTTCTCTTCTTAGGTCTTGCCAATCAGTCAATTAACCATGAAACACTTTTGCATTCCACTTTGATATCTAAACAATAACCATAGTAGGTTATATTATACCTCTTCATCTAGGTTAGATAAAAATTTTGCCGCTTAATCAAGATCACATATCTTAGGTTAGGTCAGATCCAATAGATCTTTCCATCTTTACATTTAATTTACTTCTCTAATATAGTCATTAATTAACCATTGAATCCATGTGCTAATAACGGTTTCCCATGCATTAAATGAATATGGACCAATCTTAATTAATAATACATACCCCATAAAATCAATTATGTCAGCCATAGATCTCAAATCTCATCAATAAACAAAATACTAATGCTCAACATTTCACTATCTCCCTCAGCATTTCACTGGTGCTCGACATCATCTTTGCTTTGCTCGGCATCACCTTTTGCTTTGCTCAGAATCAACTTTTCTTTGCTTGGCATTGACCTTCCAGTGAACTATCAGTGCTAGATAAACAATGTATCACTTTGCTAAAGTGCCAAATGATCAAGTGCCCTGGTTTATACTCATAACTCAACCATTTCCTTGGTCTTCTTGTTATCCCATTCTTTTCAAATCTTCATCAATCAATGGATAAGGTACTCAAACATACAACGATAGTCTCACCAGTTAAGGTTTGACATCAATGAAAAAATAACAATTGTCTACATTGTATAAATCTTTCCAACACTCCATGCTCACATGCTCTGAAATCCCATATAGTGTTTGTACACTTCTGCCAGTCTTCCCTGTACCAGTGATAACTATTCTATCTGAGAATTTAACTGAAACATATGTTGACATTAATGAAAAACTATGAATCTCAACACCTCTCATAGAACCAATTCCAAAAACCTCCCCATTTGGAATTTATGAAAACATATGATAAAATCCATCAACCCAAATAGTATCCTTCTCAGTATAATCTTCTTAATATCCTCTTCACAGCTCCCCCTAAAATTGTAGGTATTTTCTACTTCTATCACTCCCCCTTTGACATCAATAGAAATGGGTTCCATATCTCTCTTCCTTCTCTCACCATCCCACCTCTACAAGGTTTATATTTTTCAAATATTCATGCCATCAACAACCACGAGCTTGATCACCCAAATATATTTTGATATGCTTTGCGATCACTCCTCCCAAGGAGTGGATCCAAGCATCAAGTCCAATGATTGATATAGCTCTGATAGTTACTGGACTAATGCATTTATTCATAATTTATTTCTTTAAAGTAGGGTTTCCCACCCTAAGTATACCTCTGAGATACTCAAATTCATCTTTGGCAAAGGTTTTGTGAATATATATGCTATTTTCTCCTTTGTACTGAGGTACTCCATTATGACTTCCTTTTTTGCAACCTTGTCTCTCAAAATGTGATATTTGATTAAAATATGTTTGGTTTTTGAATGCATAACGAGATTATTTGACATGTTCATTGTACTTGTATTATCACAATTTATAACCACTAGTTCTTCAAAAGTAATTCCAATATTCTTCAGCATCTACTTCATACACACAATCTGTGTATAATTTATAGAAGCAACAACATACTCTAATTCAGTTATAGACTGAGCTATACAATCCTACTTCTTACTTAGCCATGAAACCAACCTCTTTCCAAGGAAAAATGCACCACCCCTTGTGCTCTTTCTTTCATCAACACTTCCTTCCCAATCAACATCCGTATAATCATGCAAAGTAAAATTATCAGACTTTTCATACCATAAGCCATATTCCATTGTTCCCTTCAGATATCTGAATATCCTCTTAACTAAAGAAAGATGAGTCTCTTTAGGATCTTCTTGAAACCTCACAACAATTCCAACTAAATTAGCAATATCTAGTCTAGTGTGAGTTAGGTATTATAAACCTCCAATCATGGATCTATACTTTATCTGAAATACACTTTGAGATTCATCAGTAGTAGTAATCTTACAACCAGTAATCATATATGTTCCAATAGGTTTACAATCTTCCATTCCAAACTTCTTCAATAATTCCCTAAGATACTTGGTTTGAGAGATGAAAATACCATGTTTTTCTTGAGTAATTTGCAAACCAAGAAAGAACTTCATTTCACCAATCATAGACATTTCAAATTCCTTTTTCATTTCCACATTACCTTAAAAAAAATGTCATCAACAAAGAGTATAAAATACCTTTCTCAATAGTAAGATCTTGTTCTTGTAGGAAAACTGAGATATATATGTACAAGATCCACCTTCCCCTTTGCTGAGTAATATTTTCTCTGAAAAATGGTTCTAGTTTGTTTCCCTGTCACACACTCTCTACACATGGTGTTAGAGGGATTCACTATTTTTGGTAAATCTCTGACTGCATTTGTCATACTTTCTTTCACAGTGTTATCAAAATGTATATGAAAAAAAATTCTATGCCATAACCAACTTCCATCAACCTTTGCAACAAAAAAATTAGCCTCTGTAGTATTCAATTCAAACACATTACCTCTTGACTTTGTACCTAATGCGATAAAATCTCCTAACTAAATTCTGATAGTATATTTTCCATCATTGAACTTTAAATGATCTCCCTTTTCTACAAGATATCCAACAATAAACAAGTTGTGCTTATGTCCATAAACAAGCAATACATTACAAGTATTAGTTTTACCATCAAGAGTAATCGATCCTACTCCAATGATCAATTTTGGAGTGTTATCTGTGAGGCCTACCCCAGCCCATCATAGCTCAACACTGATTTTCTTGACTAGACTATTTAGTAGATGCTTTGTTTTGAGATACTTAGACTTATTGGACATATTTTATTATTTGAGGATTTGTTATATCTTATTCTATGTTTATTCAGCACTTTGATTATGTTTTTAATACGCTTATGTGATTCTTTATGATAGTTTATTTAGATGACTCCTATGTTTAGGATTATGATTTGATGATGTAGTATTATGGATATAAATTAGATGTTATTATGATGTAAAATTGATTCATTAATTCATGTTTATGCATATTGAGATCAAATGCAGATGTTATTATAACTTATGATGAATCATTGGAAAATGCAAGTGCTAGTTGATATGTGTTTGATTGATATCATTTATTTTTCTATGTTTTATATGGTGATTTCTTGGACTATTGATGTTTGCAATGAGTGTGTAGGAGATTGATGTTTCCATGCACCAACAATAGCACAGAATATGAAGGATTGGTAAATGGTCTCAAGATAGTCATTGATTGGAAAATCATAGAGTTACATGTATATGGTGACTCTCAACTCATCATCAATCAAGTAAATGGAGAATATCAAAAAAAAGATGCGAAGTTGATGCCCTATAAGAAGATGATAGAGGATTTAAAGAAGTACTTTGTGTTTATCACGTTTCAACAAATTCCAAGAACAAATAATAGAGCTGCAGATGCAATGGCAACACTGGCATCCATGTTACAACTGGAGGAACATTAGTTCTGCTATGACTTCTTGGTGGAAGAACTATCCTTTCCTGCATATGCTACACCTGAATCCCAAGTTATTTGTGCCCTAAATGTCCAAAACTAATCTAAGTATACAAATATAACTGCTTATCTTATGAATCAAACCTTACCTAATGACTTGTCCATAAATGAAAAATGAGCCTTAATTAGGACAACATCACATCATGTACTCATCACTACTAAATTATATAGACATGGTCTTGATGGAATGCTACTTAGGTTTTTAGAACAAGAAGAGTATAATTATACATTAAATGAGGTCTATGAAGGTGTCTGTGGATCTCACTCGAACAGTTTTTCATTAGCTAAGAAAATTCTAAGGGTCTGGTACTATTGGCCTACATTGGAGAAAGATGCAATTCAATATGCCAAAACATGTCAAAAATGTCAAACACATGGAAATATTATCCATGCTCCAGCCAGGGAGCTCATACCATTTATCACACATTGGTCATTCCAGCAATGGGCCTTTGATCTTGTTGGACAAATCTATCCCAATCCTTTAAGTGGATATAAATACATCATTATGACCACTGAGTATTTCAAAAACTAGGTCACATAATTTCTTTTAATCAAAGCCACTGGAAAAAAAATAAATTATGTTCATCTTGAACTAAATCATCTGTAGGTATGGGATATTGATGCATCCACTTCCAGAGGTCATAACTTTTGACTCGGATGTGGGTTTTTGCTGAAATTTTATAGGCAGATGCGTGAGGAAGAGTTAATTTAAATCCCAACTCAGCCAACTTTGTTGGTGGCCATTTCGACATATTTTTGGGAGCCTGAAGTTTCATCTTGACCTTCAAAATTAGCTTTTTCTATTTCTTTCCAATTTTTTGAGTTTTGCTTTTTGTAATAAATTCAAAATTGTGTTTCAGATTTCATGGGTTAGTTGGCAATTCATCTTGTCTTAGTTGAGAGATTTTCTTGGGAAAAATCAAGATTCTTAGGTTGAGTTTTAAAAGTTACCAAAAATGGAAAAATCTATTTTCCCGAAAATCTGCGAAATATGATCATTTTTGGAATTGTAATAAGTACAAGTTTTCTTTCATTGTAGAGGCAGAGTAGGTTGGACACAGTTAATGAGAATTTGGAGTTTTGTTATTCTGGCATTGTGTTATTCTTTTTAAATTGTTGTTTCTAAAGGTTTTGTGCTACATCAGATACCCTCATCTATTGTAACAGACAATGGCAGGCAGTTCAAGAACCAAGACATCATGGTACTTATCCAAGGTGCCACAAGAAGAGGTTTTGACCATAAGATGGATTTATTTCTCTTTACTTTTTCTACTAAGGTGCCATTTTACCAAATTTTCATTGAGGCACTTTTTCTCTTTTTCAATCTCTTTTTTTTTTTTCTTTTATGATTTTAGGTAGGAACTTATGCCTCTTTCTATTTGGATAGTGCTCCTTTGAAGGATATGCTATGATAGGACAAGGACACTAAAATTATGCTCAAATATGCTGATAGGGTGATGATAAGGGTATGAAATTGAGGGTAAGAGAGATGGTAGCCAATAATTTGTATGATGGATTGGATGAGAGGAATGTAAAGATATGGGATGGATGGGATGTAGGGACCCAATATAGAAGGGTAGTAGGAAAGTATATAATATTGGGAAGGGTATTGAAATTTTTGTGTAGGAATAGATGGGAACATTAGCAAGATCAACATTGACACACATCTTGAAGGATGGTGGAATAATAGAGGAAAAGTGGGTGAAATAGATTGAGGTTTTGATGTGGGAAGTGATATGGATGTTGGTACACAAGGACCCAATATGGATGGAGACGTATTCAAAGTAATCAATTTTGGGACATTAGGACCCAAAATAGGTTTAGAAGATGAAAAATATTTGAAAGGAGATGGAGTGGAAGCCTTTGGAAGCTTGGATGCCAACTCTGATTTTTATTTTTCATTCAAGTATTTTAAGAATGACTTAGGAATCCACATAGCTTTTGATTTTTCTATTCTTTTGGATGCTTTAAGATTCACTTCTTCAATGAGGAATTTTGAAACCCACATTTTCTTTGATTTTCTTAATTTCTTAGTGGACCCTTGTGGTCTCTTGAATGTTTCTTTTTTCTTTGTATTCACACGTCGATTAGAATTATTATTTGATTGTACAACATTGGAACTGTATTGGCATAAAATATATTCTATCAGTTAGTTCATGATTAGTGGATTATAGTACATAGTGGATTTTTGTCCATCTACTTGTTGTAAGGAAGTGAGCCTTCCTTTCAGTTGTAGCCCTTGTTGTATTTGAGAAATGAGTTCTAGGAAGTGTTCTTGAATGCATGTGCATTCCCCTTGTAATACTCCTAACAAGGTATAATGTTTTTAAAAATAATTACAAAATATTGGTGTTATGTGTTGTGATCTTTCTTTATTGTTCATCATTTAGATATGATATTTAAAGGTTAAAATTTGATTGAGGTTTTAAGTTTTGGGACACAATTGATTCACCCCCCCCCCCCCTNTGATTCCCCCCCCCCCCCCCTCTTAGTTTTATGTGATACCTTATTTCAAACATTCCCATTTTATGAATTTATGTTGCCATTATGAGACGCACCTAGTATAGTTTACTCTTGTGTTCATTCTGAGATTACTATTGTGGCTATGTTGGTATCCGATTTATTTAGCTTTTGAGACATTACAAATTATGTCTTATGATGTGAGTGATGGTTTAAATAATGTATGTGTCGGTGGCTACTAAAGTATGATTGTATCCAATTTAGATTTTATCTAGATCGAGGATCATTATATTTGTATCATGATTTTATTTCATGATTATTTGTATGATGTGATCTAGTGGTTTCACTGTGTGATGAATTTGATTACCATACATCTTTTGAGTTACTAGTATTATTGCTAATTTAGATGTTATATTATGTTTTTATTAATATTTTGATCATATCTACATGATAATTATTTATGATAATATTTGGTGTATTTTGCATTCAAGGATGTTGGATTAATATACTATGATGATTATATATGATTTCCTGGTTATACTATGTCGTATATGTTGATGGATATTTCATTGATATATGCTCGTATTGCAGTAAATTATTATTTAATGCTTTATATTTAAACTCAATGTTTAATTTAAATAAGATGATGTTCACTACTATGCCCATGTATTTCTTATGGTTTATACCTTATCTGCTTCACTGAATAGGTACTAGACATCATTCCTCTTGATTATACGTTTTGACTGTGTCTTTATCTTAGATAGTGGTACACGAGATAGTTTAACCGACCATTCATTATTTAGCCAATATCATCCATGTATGGGTGATTTATCCATTATTTTTATTATTCCTATGGTATGTGCTGGTAAATCTAGATTGCATATGCATTTTTGATAGACTAGTTATGTGTCTATGCATTTAGTGTTTATATAGCTACCGTGGTAGAGCTTGAAATTATATTTATTCACTGATTTAATTATTTGGGGATTTAATTTGATTGTCAGATAATTTTATGTAATCAAATCATATTTAATTGGAATAGATTTGATTTAATTTGGGAAAGTATATAGTTTATGGTTATTTTTTAAATTTCCCTTTTTGTATTTTTGGGCAAAAAGTGTTATTTATTTGGAAAAGGAGTTATTTTAAATGACTTTTTCACTTTTGAGTTTGTAAAGAATTTGGAATTTTCTCCAAACTAGTTTGGATAAATTTGGTATTTAGTCATTATGATTGATTGGGTTGTCAGTTTCTGGTGGGTAGCAACTCATTGGAATCGTGTCGTGAATAATCCCATTTGTGTGGAGCTACCTCAAGCTTTTATGTAGAATTTATTTTATTCCTCATGTTTTCAAGTTTATCCTCTGGTTTCAATGTAGTGCCTTTGTTATTGTATTCTTTTCTCAAAATTTTAAATTGTTTCTTGTTTTTAAATGCTTTTTGGGTTGAGAGTTAGTACTCCACCACATTCTTGTAATTTTTAGTTGCTCAGTTGGCTCTCTACGAGTAACTGGGATTTGCATTTTGGTTTTTATAACGTTATGCTTCCCAATTTTTTGTGTTTATCTAGAATGGGAATTTTATGGGATGAGTGTGTTTTTGGGTGCCTAAGGGAAAATGGGTTTTATTTTTGTATCTTAATTTCAAGTTTTAGTTTTGAGTGTTTTCATGGGCGCATCATTTTGCATGCCCCTTAGTTTTGTGTGTTGACATACATGGCATGTGTTCTTTTGGAATATTGTAGCAATCTATTTTTTTTATTGAGCGGTTTTACTTTGTAGTTTTTGGATTTACCTTGGAATTTGTGCTCCTAGTAAAGTGCCTTGTTGAGTGTGCGGTGAGGACTTGTAATTGTATTTTCTCCCTTTGCGCATTTTGAGTGCATAATGTCAATGTTGAGAATGCATCACGAGCATACTAAGTGTTCCATGTCAGGATCCCATAGGACCCACGCTCTTCATTTGAGACCATTTTAGCTTACCATGCTTATTATGGTTCTTTATGACTTGAGAGTTCTTTTTGGTTTTGGTGACTTGAGAGTCCCTTCTCACATTGTTTGTATACTTATTTGCAAAATGCCTCATTGTTGAATTAGATGGTTTATTGCTTGGGTAGAGGTGTGGAGTATCTTCTTACATGGACCTCAGCCCATAAGTGGCTAGTATAGGTCACATGAAGAAGTCTTTAGTAAGTGAAAACATATTTATAAGAGTAATGGACTACCTAGCCACCCAAGGATGTTGATAGAAGGTAAGTGTCCCACCATCTAAGGACGTAGATAAAAAACACTATATCTAGCCACCTGAGGGTTTTTATTGAAGATACATACCAAGCATGGTAATCTATGGACGTTAATTGAATACTCGATGCTACTTGGGATACTTTGAACCAAGTGATGACACTCCACCTTGAGTCCCTGCATTTAAGACTTTAGCTCTAAGCAGTGATTCTAAATTGTTGCATTATGTTACTTTCATGTTGATTGCACTTAGGCCTTAGTTTCATCCTTGATTTATGCATCTATTTGGCATGAGTGTTGCATTCTTGGTGTATATGTGTACCCTTGTGATTGTGTCTTGGTTAATATCTCCATGAGCACGGTGGGGTGGGCTTGAAGGTTCCACATGATAGGGTAGAATTGAAATTTACCACTATTGGGGACCAGTGTATAGATGATGGGCTTCCTATAGAATCAAAGACTTTGACCAATAAATGCTCAATGACATCTTTCACTTCACTCTTGATTTGTATATATTCTTATAATTATGTTGTTTATGCTATTAGAGTAGTTTCCTTTATGTTGTATGATTTTGAGCTCTTAGTTGAGTATTGCCTCAAGATGCATGTATTTGGTACTCCTTAGTGTGGAGAAAGCCTACATTTCAATCTATACATTAGTGTTGTGATGAGGGGTACTCCCCTTATTAACATAAACACACACAAAAGAATCGAGAATAATAATGAATTGTGAGGACAAGAAATGGGCTTTCTATTATCTCTAATGAAATAGAATTACAATGTTTAGAAATATAACATGCACAACCACATCGGCATTTTTATTATAATATTATACAAGATAGATCCACTAGATGTATTTTCCCAAACTACCCTAGATAACCCTATGGACCTTCATTATATAGGCAATTTTAGTCACCCAAGAAGGTTCTAGAAATTGTAACCCTGAAGTTTGAGGGTGACCATCCCTAAGATATTATTATTCAATTTTATTACATTAGAATAGGCTCCAAACAAATTTTGGAACTCCAAAGAAATTTTTAAGGAATTAAATTTATTTCTATTTCAGGTAGTGCAACTTCCAAAGACCATAACTCATTTCCCATTGACCTGATTGGCTACCATAACCCCATTTCAAAAATGGCGTGAAGTGATCTAAAAAATTTGACTTGCACAAGCTCCAATAAGACAAGATTTTGACCCCTTTTGTAGCCTCTAAAGCCTTCAAACTGAGTTCAAATTTTTTGTACCCTACTGCCAATACCCAAAAATTTCAATATCTTTAAAGCTAGAATTGATCTTGCAATGAAACTTTACTGGCAGGTTGATATAATCAAAGTGAACCTCCAGGGAAGAAAATAGAACATTATGAGCTCAAACAAAAAAATTACTAAAAATAGGAAATTTCCATAAATAACAGCTGTACACAAAGATATCCCTTATTGAAAAGAAACCAGAAAATACTTTTGTGTGATGCAAGATTTCCCTTACACCCAGGATGCTCCTCCATCAGACACCCAGGGTAATTTGAGAAGTGATCTTATCACATCTAAGTTGTTCAAAGGAAAACCAAGATGTTTAACCTCCTCCCTTGATAGCCATGATGAATCTTCCATAGGTCATCCTTTCCATTTAACAAGATATTATTTATATGTCATGTTCCTTGTACTTTTTCCAACACAGCTATCCAAGTTGTATTCAATCTCCTTTGTAGTTGAAGTAGTTGCTGGAATATTCCACTATGATTCTATGACCTAATCCTCAACACATCCTTCATGATATTCTGTCAGATATAAAATGTTAAATACTAGTGAAATATTGAGCTCACTGGGCAACTCTACTTCATAAAAATTTCCTAAATCATGCTTCTTTAGTATATTTCATCATCCAATCTTCTTCATCTTCAACTTATGGTATGTTCCTACTATAAATCTCTCCTTTTTCAAATGAACCATGACTTCATCCCCTACCTAGAATTCCTTATGCCTCATTTTCTTATCTCCCTTAGCCTTGTAATGTGCATTCATTTTATTAATATGTTGCCTCACCTCCTCATACAAATTCTTCAAGTGTTCTATAAATTTGTCAGCTTCAGTGCTACTTGTCTCTCCTTTGTCTAACTTTCTTAATTCTGATGCATTTCTAGGACTACTTCCATATACTATCTATAATTTTGATTTACCAATGCTCCTATTGACATAATTATTATATGAAATTTTTTCCTATGGTAAAATTAAATCCCATCCCTTTGGTTTATCCCCAACCAAGCACCTCAACAGATTCCACAAACTCCTATTCACCACTTATGTCTATCCATTAGTTTGTGAATGGTGTGTTGAGCTAAAATTCATATCTATCTTCAAATTTTTCCATAAGGTTCTCCAAAAGTACCCAACAAACTTGGTGTCTCGATCTAAAACTATGCTCTTTGGTAAACCATGTAGTCTCACCACGTCCCTAAAAAACAATTCTTCTACATGAACATCATCATTAATCTTCTTGCAAGGAATGAAATGTCCCATATTTTAAAACCTATCTACCACTACAAAAATGGAATCATGCCCTCTCTGAGTTCTTGGTAGGCCAAGAACAAATTCCATACTAAATATCCTCCTATAGCTTCTCTAGTATAGGTGATGTATGATATAACCCTATATTTTTCTTGACTCCTTTCTCCATATGACATACCCTGCAAATTTGTAAAAATTTCTTAACATCTTGCTACAACTATGGCCATTAATGCCACTTGGCGTTCATCCTCTTCAATGCCACTTGTCATCGACATGCTATTTCACACAAATTCTGGGTATCTTAAAAAATTGTGGATCATAGTATTAGAAAGGAGAAAACAAGAGAAAACGAACAAAGAAAAAATCAAAGCGACAAGTTTAGCAAAAATAGAATGGGAGGAAGCAAGAAAAGATATGAGCCCTCTGATTGCAGTGAGTGGAAGCAAAATGTGAAAGTTTGGGATATTCTATTGAAGGGGGACTTTGCAACCTACATGGAGAAATTGCGAGGGTATAACCCTACTATCACTAGTTGTTTTATGAGAATTTGGAAGAAAGGGAAGATATACTTCAACAATCAATGGATTTTCATCAATGAGGAGCTTATTGCAGAAGCCACAGGCTTACCCATGGAAGGGATGAAGTTCTACCGTGATCACAGCTACTCTGACATAGCTTATGAGAGTTCTATAGAGAATAATGAAGAGGTGGCTGGATTGGAAAATAAGGTAGGAGGTTACTTCAGTCCTAATAACATCAGTCGTCTATGGCATTTTATTTTATATGCTACTATTAGTTATTTAACCCTTTATGGGAGATTTTATATGGCCTACGGGCATCATTTTGTTATCCAGAACCACTTTAGGCATAACAAGAATATGAGCATTCCTTTTTATCTTATGAGCTCATTGAACATCATGATGAAAGATTCCTAGGATGACCCTCATGGGGATCATGCTTCTCATCAGGGTCTAATGGTTTTGATATATAATGTGTTAAAACTGAGGAAAATTGAGAAGATTGTTTTTAAGGGAAAAATTCTTAATGAAGTGGATAACGAGGATGAAGACTCGGGAGAAAAATTTGAAACTAATACTGAGGATGAGATGAAATCTACTAGTAGCAGAGGCATTGGTAGCATGAAGGGAGGTTATTCTAAGAGGATCCCTAAGAAAAAGCTAGATTTTGTTGAGATGGATTCTAAGGTGGAGGGTTTCAAGACCGATGATGATGATACTAACCCTAAGTGTAACAAAAGAAGGAAAACTAGTCTTAAGGAAAATACCCCTATTGCTAAGAGGAACAAGAAGAATAAGGGCATCCATGTGTCCTTTGATGATGAGGAACCTATTTATGATAGTTTGGAAACCAAGGAGAATCTTGATAAGGGTCTGGAGGATGAAGCTAAAACTCACAGCAAGGACGATGAAAAAGATGATAAAATTTAGGGGAAGGATAAATATGCTACCACTGTGGAGAAAAAGGACAGATTTAATATCAGTATGGATCAAAAAGACATAATTCTCTATTTTGGCAAATTTATGGCTATTATTTCTCAGGATACGGTGAATATGAAGGCTGAGCTTTAGGAACAAGGAAAGATTGTGAATATGGTCATGGTTGCGACCTTCGATGAGGAGCCTATGGCTACTAGTTTGAAGAACTGGACTAAAGCGATCAATAAAGGGGAAGCTTTTGTGGAGATAGGAACTAAAGTGTTGACTATGGAAGAAAAGATAAAAAAAAATATAGGCAAAAAGGCAGAGAGTAGTAATAATGAGGATTGCATTACTACTTTGGAAGGGAAAATGGAGAAGATGGAAATGATGCTCAAAAAGATAAGTGAAAAAAGCTACAATATTTTGAAATCTTCTGCTAAATAATGCAAGAATTTAATGGACAAGATTGATGCTACTATGGAGGAGGAGAACAAGGAGTCCAAAGAGGGTGCAGGTTCTAGCATCAGAAACCGTGCTAGTATAAAGAAGAAAGACATTGATCTTGAAGATCTTAGGATCTTTGTGGGAAACATGGAACTTCTCGCTGAGAAGGATAAAGAACTGATGGAAACAAGCTAGCTTCTATCTTTTGTGCTCCTTGTTTGTTGTCTCTTTCTTGCACTATCTTTTTCTATTTCTATTTTGTGTGGCCTCATGCCCTAGCTTTGTCTCTATTTTTTTCTTTTAGTTGTTAGTTGATCAGTAATGCCTATTTTATGATCTTACATACAAAGTTTCAGGACCTTTCAAATCCTTCTTTTACTTAATCAAAACTGTGGCTAATAATAATTTTCACTAACCAGAGCAATATTTTTATCTTGACCAAATGTCCCATCACTTCTCCACTATTATTTTATTTGATTAGATTATCCCTCATCAAACTCCTTGGAATTTATAATTGACTACCTCTGAATAAGATATCATCCTGGATTATGAACTCCATCCATTTTGTTCTATCTAGAGTAATAGGGTTTGTACAAGCTTTCCAAAATCAGGATCCTCGGGGTACATACTCTTGATTTCCTTGAACACAACAACCTTAATATGCATCTCTATCAGAAAAATCTATCTCCTACTAAGGGCATCTCCAACCCTATTAGACTTCTCGCTCTTGTGTTTAAAAACAAAAGTTTAACTCTACAAAAAATCAACCCATTTTGAATGCCTCTGATTCAACTTCCCTTGACTGTTAAAATATTGCAAAGATAAATTATCAGTAAATAAATCAAAATCTTTTGGAAAAATATTATGTCTCCACTTCCTCAATACCTGAACTATAGAATAGAACTCGTGATCATAAACAAAATATTTTCTCTTGGCATCATTCAACTTCTCACTAAAATAAGAAATTGGTTTACCTTCCTGACTCAAAATGGCTCCAATATCATTACCACTAGCATCATAGTCTACTTGAAACACCTTTTTAAAATTTGGAAGTGCTAAAACAGGTTGTTCTGTAACATTTCATTTCAACAATTTAAAACTCTTGTCTACTCCTACAGTTCACTTAAACTCTTTCTTATCCCCTCTCATTGGTTTAGTCAAGGGTCTATAGATACTACTAAAAATTTGATTAAAATTTCTATAAACACTAGCCAAACCATGAAAATATCTTATCTCAGTAGCACTCCATGGAATAGGTCATTTGAGGATAGTCTTCACCTTCAATGGGTCCATTTTTAGACCTTCTAACAAAACTACAAATCCCAGATACACTAACTCCTTCACAAAACTACACTTCTTCATATTAAACAACAACTTCTCTTCCCTTAACCTCTCAAACACCCTAAAAATATGCATTATATGTTCTTCCAATGTCTTACAGAAGATCAAAATAGCATCCAAAAACAATGACAAACTTACCCAAAAATTATTTTAGTACTTCGTTCATGAGCCACATGAATGTGTTTGGTGCATTGGTTAGCCAAAAAGGCATGACTAACCACTCATACAATCCCTCCTTTGTCTTGAAGGTTGTCTTCCATTCATCTCCTTCTCTGAGCTTGATTTGGTGATATCCACTCTTTAGGTCTATCTTTGTGAAATACATAGGTCCACTCAAACAATCCATAATATCATCCATCCTTCGTAAGGGAAATTTGTACTTGATAGTGATCTTATTGATAGCTCAAGAATATTTACACATCCTCCATTCTCGATTTTTCTTTGGTACTAATACCGTTGGTACAACACATGGACTCAAAGTCTCTCAGATCAATCCCTTCTGCAACAACTCATGCACTTGTTTGTTCAATTCATCTCTCTCATGGAGTTTGTTGGTGCCCAAAAATGATGGACTATTTGTGGCCAACTGACAGGCACACACTAGTAGCTCTGCAATTATGGATTGATCAAACCAAGGCTGGTAGGCCTAAATTCACCTTAGATTAACAAATTCCATATGCTTCACAAAAGCATGCACAGACAAACTAAATTCCTTCCAAAGTGGTAAATGATCTTTGGAGGGAAACAATACAATCTCTTGATAGCTTTAATCTATAAAATCTAAACTAAAACTGAATTATCATTAAGCAACCTAATTTCAAATGCCTTTATAAAAGTAATCAAATCAATTTGTAAACTACCAAAGAAGAACCAAATAACAATTTTCAAACAATAATAAGATCAGTGCCTAATGAACATTTGGGTTATAGAGACAGATGTTTCCAATCCTACGTATAATCAGAGACAGTTTTAAGAAAACTTACTTTTAGTAAAGAAAGACTATCATCCCACAGGCTTCTGGTCGATTCACAATTCAAATCAATTCACACAACTAATCCTATCGAGTTTAACTCAAATTAAGAGACTGACAAGAACAATGGTAGGTTCACAGACCATACAATTGATATTCAAGTTGCATATATTAACTTTGAACTATAAAAATCAGGGAATAGAACATAGTAGAACACCCTATACACAGAGTATTTGAAAAACTAACTGAAAAGAAATAACATATAACCTCAAATAAGCATAAAACAACTTATCTCATATGACATTTGAAATTTTTTATATGATGATTCAAAATCTGTAGTTGTCAGAGTTTTCCTCCTATTGTCATGTTATTTTTTGATTTGAAATGATTTAATATAAATATCCCTTTCAAAGGTTTCTCGTGAAAAGACACACGTTTTCACAAAAACCTAATCCTATAATTAACCCTACAAATTAAAATATTAACCATATAAATGGTTTGAGGAAAAATATTTCTAGCATTACAAATAGAAATTGGCATATCTTTGAATAATTGGCTTGATAATCCACATATTTATAATGTAAAACTCCTGCACACAAAATCCAAAATTAGATAACCTTTAATAAATTTCAATTTAGGGCTCATTATTTAATAATGTTCTCAAATCATGAAAATGTTCCCTATAAATATTATTAATTATAATAATTAATAACATATTAATATAAATCACCAAGAAGGTCATAATATAATAAAATCTTATGTTTTAATTGAATTTTGATTTTCAGATTTAAAACATAATACATTTCACTCATAAAATATCTTTCAAAATGTGAAATAATATTTGCCTCGTATAGATAAAAATGTTCCTAAAATCTAGGGTACTATAATTGTAAATTCACCCTAGAAAATAACAAGGCAATACTTACCCTAAAATGATAATTCACACAATATACATAGGGTAACATTATTAATATTTAAAGAAGAAGATAACTTTTAAAAATAACCCTAAAATTATGTAATTTACCTTAATAAATATTTTCAACATAACCAAGGTAAAAAGGGAATACATTAATCAAAGTATATTTATGTATCTTCATAGATCAATTTAGAAGCATAGAAATATATGCATAAATCACCAAGTAAATATTTTCAAAAAACATATAAGGTGAAATATACATTTCAAAAAATAAAAAGATTCTCAATTATACTTTTTTACCCTAATAAGATATCTCACATTAGGATAAAACTAAAATAAAGGAAATACATTTATGTGAAACACTTTTAATAGCAAATATAAAAGAGAAGTGAGATTATATGATTCTCTCTAACACATAAATTGAAGAAAACATTTAGACTAATTGGTTAGAGGGGGGGTGGGTAGGTAGGTAGGAAAAAGGGTTGGCTTGAGAGGTCGAGTGTTCAACTCCCGATCGCCACCCTTTTATTCAAAATGAATATTTTACTTTTGAATTTATTTCTTTTTGTTTTCAAGTAGGAAATATTTAATTATTGGAGTATGCATTTTGAAATCTTCTAATATTAAAATTTAAGTAATTATTAATATTTTCAAAAGAACATACATTTCCATTTTAAAACAATTTTTTTTTTTTACCCTAGTGATAGATTTCATTTGTTTGACAAGGGTAAACATTTTTTATTTTTTATTTTTTTAAAAAAGAGTACAGTTTTTTTAAAAACACTACTAAATAATCAATTATTTTAACAATAAATAATACTTCCCTGTCAAATTTGAGCCTGCAAATTTAGGTGTTAATAGAGTCATCCTATGGGCTTCCTTTTTTGGAAAACTAACCCCTGGAATCAAGTCCATATGATGACTAATATTTCTCATTGGTGGAAATCCATCAGGTACATTATAGGATAGAATATCCCAAAACTCCTCCAACAAGTCTGCAACTTCTGTAGGTACATCTTCTACTTCCTCTACCAACTTTTGGAATTATAGAAAAAAAACTATTCTCATGTCTCATACCTTTTAAGAACTTCCTTCCATAAACTAAACATATTCTGGAATTAATACATACCTTTTCCCCTATTTCCTTCAATGGCTTCAGCTTGTGTCAGACTCCATCCTTTGTCAAAGAATAAGTATTATCACGACCATCATGAATATCACTCCTATCAAACTGTCAAGGCCTTCCTAGAAACAAATGACATGCATCCATGGGTATGATATTGTAGAGTACATCATCTCAGTATCTTCCAATATTGAACTTCACTAAGCACTGCTCATTGACCAGGACCTTGTGGTCATCCTGCACTTAGGCAATTCGGTATGGACGTGGGTGTTTTTCCCTTTTTAGCTTAAACTTTGAGACCATTTCTTTTACACTAGATTATTAGTACTTCCACTATCAATAATTACTTCACAACACTTATCCTCGCACTTGCACCTAGTGTGAAATAGGATCTTCCTTTGAACTAATTCTTTCTCTTCATTTATCAAGGTCCTCCTAAGAACTAGGGTTTCTCCTTTCTTAGTAGCATCTGAGTGTTCAAACCAAACTTCTTCATTTGCATTTGAAACTTGTGCATGGCCTTCAGTCCTCATATGTGTCCTTCCTTGATGTTTTAAACATTCATAGGCTTGGTGTCCTTCTTCTCCACGATGGAAACATGTCCCATAAAAACCCCATCTTCTTGGTCCTTTCCCCTTCCTCTTCCTCTCTAATAACTATTATTTTGATCATGGGAATGATTGAAATTATTTCCCCTCTGATTCTGAATTCTACTTGACTCATCATTCTTTTTTTTATCTTTATTTCAGCCTCCATAAGACCTCCTACTGGATCTTCCACCATGACCTCTTCCACCTTGCATGTTTTCAAACTTCTTGTTTAGTTTCTCTTCCACCCTTAAGGAAAATGGGTATGCCTCTTCAATGTTGGTCATTCTAACCACACTCAACTCCTCCTAAATATTTGGCCTTAACCCTTGAAGATAATGGAATTTTTTTTCCTTCTCAGCTTCTGCATGTTGTTCTAATGAGGAATCATTAGAATTCTTCTATATACTCCTGCACAAATATTCCTACTTGTCTCAACCCGTGCATTTTCTTTAGTAGATCAAGCTCATAATCAATGGGAATGATTTGTCTCTTCAATTACTCCACCATTCAATCCCATCTTTTGATTTTCTCCTTTCCTCTTCTATTCCTCTCCAACTGAATCTCCAAGCACCAAATTTTTGCATGAACCTTCAATTCGGCCTTCACAAATTTGACCCTATCTGGATCTTTGATACCTTCATACTCAAAATTTTATTCTAGATCATTGACGCGGTCGATCAGTTCCTCTAGGTTAAGATTTCCTTAAAAATTTGGGAACTTCAATCTTGGGTCTCTTTCCAATCTTGGAAATGACCCTCAAAAACCTATCCTCCTCAGGTTCTCTAGGTGCTTATGGTGCTTCTTGGTCACCTTGTCCTTATTCTTCTAATTCTTCTTCACTTTCATCTCTAATTACAATATTCATTCCTCTATGCAGTTCCTCTTGCAATGCTTTCACTTGTGTCTATAGGGCTCTAAAACCCTCTTATGTCACACCTACAACTCTCCTACCATGGTTCCTTCATGGATGTATTTTTGGCTCCTATCACTTGAACCCACAATCACATCCCTAGTGCAAACTTCCTCACAATCGATGATCTATCTACACACTCAGGAACTCTTTCTCTTGTACCACTTGATGAAGGGTACTCCCCTTATTAACACAAACACACACAATAGAATCGAGAATAAAAACAAATTGTAAGGACAAGAAATGGGCTTTCTACTATCTCCAATGAAATGGAATTACAATGTTTAGATGTATAACATGCACAACCACATGGAAATTTTCATTACAATACTATGCAAGCCAGAGCTACTAGATGCATTTTCCCAAACTACCCTAGATAACCCTACGGGCCTTCATTATATAAGAAATTTTAACCCTAAAATTTGAGGTCGACCATCCCTAAGATATTATTATTCATTTTTAATACATTAGAATAGGCCCTAAACAACTTTCAAAACTCAAAATGTTTTTTGAAGGAATTTCATTTTCTTCTATTTCAGGTAGCGCAACTTTCAAAGACCATAACTCGTTTCCCGTTGACTCGATTGGCTATTATATCCCCATTTTGGAAATGGCATGAAGTGCTCTACAACACTGAAATTGTGCAAGCTTTAATCAGCTGAGATTTTGACCCCTTTTAGAGCCTCTAAAGCCTTCAAAATTGAGTTCAAAGTTTGTGTACCCTACTGTCAATACCAATAAATCTCAATATCTTCAAAACTTGACTTGATCTTGCAATGAAACTTTACTCGCGTGCTGATATAATCAAAGTGAACCTCCAGGGAAGAAAATAGAACATTCTGAGCTCAAATGAAAACTTACTAAAAATAGTAAATTTCCATAAATAGCATCTCTGCACAAAAATAACTCTTATTGAAAAGGAACCAGAAAATATTTTTGGGTGATGAAAGATTTCCCTTAAACCTAGGATGCTCCTACATCATGTTGGAAAGCCTACATAGTTGTCAGACTGAGAAAACCTCCTTCTCTTTATTTTTTCTTTTAGTTTGCACTTTACCAAGCAATTTAGTGCATACGCCTAATAGTTTAGTGCATATGCCTAACATTTTAGTGCATAGGCCTTTTTTGGGATTCCTTTCATGTATTCACACTTTAATTTCAGATTTAGTATGATTTATTTGAGTTTACTTTTCAATTTGGGATTAAAATGAATCTCAGTTTGGATGGATTATGAGGTTGGTTATACTCCCTTTATGACTATGATCTCACAAACATGTGCACTCCATTATGAGTGTGTATTTATTGTGTCATGGAACTCTCAGACTTGTTTAAATTCTCCTGCTTGTGTACGATTGATTGAGGATTGTTGATGTTATATTTATGATTGTGATTGGTTATTATTGCACTAGCAAGATGTTGTTATATATTAATGTTAAAAAAATGTTTAGTGCATAGTTGACCTCGTGTTAAAAGGGTTCCCTAGTGGGGCATTACATATGGTATTAGGTTCCATGTTCATATACTGGGATCTCTTGGTATATGTTGCACACATAGTTGATTTCGTTGGTGCATGAATGCACATGTGGTGTTGTGAGTTGGTGGTAGCTTGTTGCTTGGGTGCCTAGGTGTTCCATTATTGAGTGTTCTGGTAGAACTGACCCAAGTAGCATGTGGTGGAGTAAGAGTACCTCCTAGATCTTTTTTCCTTTCATGGACGGATGACACCCCTATGGGAGAACCTCTTCAAAGAACTTTAGACCGTATGGTTAGTGTATTTCTCTTAGTTTTTTTTAGAGTGTTTGGTTACCCTTGTGTGCACTAAGTATGTGGATACCTTGGAAACTATGGTTATGTTTCCATTTTTTATCACTTGATAATTTATACAAGTATGTTTATTCTTGTTTTCTTTGAATTATTAGTACCCCATGAGTGGCTCTCTTTCTGGTTTGACCCTCCTTGGTCAGAGTTATTGATTATTGTCTATGCAAGGCCTTGAGTATGTAATGATTGACTCTTGATGGAGTGTGGTGCACTGAATTTTTTTATTATTGTATTAAAATGAAAGTAAAAGAAATAATTTGTGTTATATGCATTGGCATCTTATTTGTTGCATTGAAATGTATTCCACTTATAGAGAAATAGTTATGCACTATGGTAATTATGAAAAGAGACTTTCATTGGTAATGAGAATTAAAATTATCAGTTATAATAGATCATTTGGGTTAATGATTTATGTCCCCAAATTGTATGGTTTCTTAATATTTTGAGAAAATTGTGTGTTGTGGTTGTGAAGAATCTTTTAGATCATTACACTCAATGGAATAATGTGTATTTAGTATTTTTTATTTGTAACATTGCATCTACCTTGCATTGAGTGCAATGAGGCCATAGTAACCATATAAATTAATCTTCACTTGTGTGGTGTTGATACTATTACCATAAACTTGTGATGTGGGTTATGTTGTATTGTTACTGTTAATATTGGTGACTCATGAGGCATGTTATGCATATCCCAGATGTGGGAAGAACCTTTTTGGTTGTTGGTCAATCATTCCTTGATCCACCATTGTGTAACCCCTCTTGTGCAAATGAGTTGAGCACACCTTAGACAGATCCAAGTTTCATGCTTCAACCTTGTGTGTGTTTCATCTTGTGATTGTAATTACCATCATACATGTCTTGTTCTTGGTGAAATTTCATTGTGCTTTTAGTATATGTTTTGAGGTTGTTCTTGGATCTCCTTCTGATTGAGAACCTGCATAGTGAAATTATTGCATTGCATGGAAAGGTAAAAGAATTTGAAGTTAGAAATAATATTTCTGAATTTATAAGAATTATAGTGATGCATATGATTGAGATCTTAGATAGTTCATTTTTTGGTGTGTGTGGGTATGTTCTCTAACACAGCTAAGATAGTGTGTTCCTCGGTACCGTGTAGCAGTTACTCCCTCTTATGTGACTGATATTGGTCACAACATTTTTTGAATTCATTTCATGATTGGTGATTTATTTTATTTCTAGATGGATTATTCCACATGATGTGTGGGCTAGCATTGGATTTTTTCTATTTATTATGCTTGGACTAGTCACCAAAACTTCTCTATCCATATATTTGTGGCATTCATTAGGTTTGATTTATTGTTGAGATGTGTGCATTTTTGGGATTTACTATTATAATTGATGATTCCCCCATTTGGATTTTCCCCTTTTAGTTTCATCGTGACTATTTTGAATGTTTGGTATTATTTCCCACTCTTGTGTTTTTGTGACTCTATCATGTTTAATGCAGAACTTTGATATTACATGCAAGGGAGAACATCACAGAGAAGATACTATATTGTGCTTGTAAATTAATTTTAATGATGATAATTAGAATGTCTTTTATTTAAATTATGATAAAACCTTGTTTTGTACATAAAAAGAAGTGTTATTTGTTAATGATGTATATGAATGTTAGCATTAATATATTTAAAGATGTACTGAATTGTAAATCTTCCACTATATGGATGTAGTAGCTACATTGTGCTATTGTTGAGTAAATGTATACCATGTTAATTAGATTAGAAATTTCATGATCCTTTTTGTAAGTTATTTAGATAGAATCATGACATAATGATATTTTTGTTAATATCAATATGTATCATGTGTAATCTTGGTTGAGCTTGAATGCTTGCATTGGTTTCTGGTGTGTATGCTTATTATGATCCCAATTTTCTCCCATGTTTTTATTTGGAGATCTTGAATGTTTCCTTTCTTGGAAGTGTTCATTTTTGTATGGTTGGGTGTGACTTATTCCACCTGTGAGATTTAACCACGAGTATGGGACTTGAGACCATACCTTACCCTTTTTCTTACTTCTTTTAATGTGATTTTCAAGGTTTTTGATGCACCACTATTCTGTTTATTATTTTCAGTGAGTGTTCTTTTGGGTTTCTTATGTTACAGGTTCCACGACTCTGCTTTTGGCTAGTATAGTGGGGGGATAGAGAGAGTCTCCTTTTCTAGTCTTTGGCACTCCCTTAGCTATAACTCTTTATGATTAATTATATGATATTATATCAATTATGTTATTCCTTCTTGGTGAGACTCCATGGGTGAGATTAGGTTTCCAAAGAATTACTAGCAGTGTTTTATTCCTATTCTTAGGCTAGAAGGACATGGTTTTGTGAATGGAGCGTAGGAGTATGTCCACCTTTTGGTTTTGTTTCTTCCTTGTTGAAGGTGAGACCATGTTCTATTTGGGTTAAGTGACTATGTTTCTAGCTATAGTTGAGCTCTCAACATCAAATAAATCACATTTCTCCTATGCTTGGTGTTTAGTTGGATTTTGAGTATCCTTTCAAATGGAAAGAGTGTACTATTAAGCCTCTATAGTATATATTATGGAAACCTACATATTGGGAGCACAATAAGACATGCAAACATTAGAGATATAAATCATATAATCTATACTAACATATCAAAAGCATACTCAAAACAAATCTGCCACCATAACCTTTGATGATCCAAACAAGGGCACCCAAGCCTTGTTGATTTTCTCTTAAAGAGGGTTGTGGGTGTGATCTCCCAAAATAATGTAATAATCCCACTAATGATTTAAATGATAAATGATGCAAACTAAGTGCAAGCTATATGCAATGATGTTGAATAACTCAAGAACTAGTTATGGAGAACTAGTCTCAAGCATTCAATGAGAGTAGATGAGAAACTAAATCCTAAGAATCTAGCATTGAATGAAATATTAGAAGCTATGAATGAGATACAAATACAATGATTTAATACAAATATCTACCACAAAAGATAAGAATAAAAACTCTAAATGAATGCAAGAAGCTCTAAATTCATACTAGCATGATAACTCTAAATGCAAGATTAATAATGGGTGATTTACTCTTGGCAAGGCTCATATTTATAGGATTTTGGAGGGATTTGGTGAGGTGGAGCATATGTGGCATCCACATAGGTGCCACATGAGGGACACATAAGACATGCAAGAGGCAAATTTTTCTCGCACATGTGTGAGAAACTTGAGATGTGATGAATCAATGTGTACTTGAAGTACACATGTAAGAGATCTTGTAAGAGATGTGTAAGAGGTGTCATAGATCTAGTCCAATGAAACACTTTTAGAAAGTGTAAGAGAGTGTCATCAAGGTTGTAAGAAACCTTGTTGACACAAAATTATTATTATTTTAAAAGTCAATTTTTTGGAAATTTTCTCACAAATAAGTAGGACTAATGGGTGTAGGAATCCTAAAATGTTAATTAGTGACTAGGCCTATTTGGTGAGAGTGATGTGAGGTGGCATAGGATTTAGGTTTAGATTTAAATTAATCCAAATTAGATTTAGACTAATTGTGGTTTAGAAGAATTTTAGCATGTGAAGGGATAAATAAATTATAAATTTATTTACAGGGGATTTTACTGTGGGGAGATATTAAAAAAAAATTAATACACTTAGAGGACAAGTATTTAAATTAAATTCAAATACTTTAGAATAATGAACCTTAATTTAATTAAATAAATTTAATTAAATAAGTGGAAGAATATAATAAATATAATTAATTATAATGTTACAAGGGATGATTTTAGGCATCTACATATAGAATGAGTTATCTTGGATGTAAGAGGGTATAATTTTTTTTGTACTTCTTGGTACCCTGAGTTAGATGTAGTATACCTCAAAGAAGTGCAATTTTGGTAGAGAATCCTTGCCCTTCCCAATTATTGGTTGAGTTAGCGAGACTTTGGTTGGATTAAAGTATTCTCTAGGTGAGAATAGTCGTGCTTTTCTATCTTTTGTGATGGTCTTTCCCTTGCTATTGATTTGTTGACTTGAGAGTTATGGTGCCTTGGTCTTAGAGGAGACCCTAGAGGGAATTATTTTGTGGCTAGATGCCTCATGATGAGGTAGAGTGGCTAGTATTATGCCTCATTTGGTAGAAACCATGGCTAGATGTGTCTTTCCTAGCACGTATGAGTATTCCCTTGTGGGACTTTGAGAAAGTTATTGATGCTCCTATACTGTTTGTTGGTCCTTTTAGCAATTAGGAGGCTAGATGGTAAGGATTTGGTTTGATTTGGCTAGAGTTTTAAAGGAGACATATGAATTTATCTGGTGCTTGGTTTGATTTTATATCTCACACTTGGTGTGTTCCATTGTTTTGACTTGCAGGATTCCATTCGTAAGCCTAGTCTTTGGGGGGGATGATGCGGTGCATTTCCCATTTAATTTATCCATAATATCATGGTGAATGTGGTTTCAAAATTATGTGATTTAATACTTATGTGTTGTTGGATGAGATCCCTTGTGATTCCTTTTTGGCTAAGGATAATGTCTTGTGATTTTTTTGATTGGTGGAGTTCACCATATGCTTTGTTGGATATATGCTTGCATTGTATGATCATGTTGGAACCATGAGAGGTTTGTACCTTCAGGTTGATCTGATTCATGCTATTACATCGACAAGTTTTTTATGCCTTATGCATGGTTATGTGAACCATTGAGATGTGGTTGGTTGTATACCCGATTTGTGATGTTAGACCTTCTAAGTCTTTCTTTATGAGTTTTGAGGACTCATTGTATTCTTGGTGATTTGATCTAAGCTTGATTCTCTTATGAGATTTAGTGATTATTCCCATGTTATGATTTTATGTTGGCATTGTGAGATGCACCCAGTATTATAGTTTACTCTTGTGTTCATTTTGAGATTATTATTGTGGTTATGTTGGTATTAGGCTTATTTGGTTTTTGAGACATTACTGAGACTCCATTGATGTATGTGCCAATGGCTACCAGAGTAAGATTGTATCCTATTTAGATGTTATCTAGATTGGGGATTATTATATTTGTATCATGATGTTGTTATTTCATGATTATCCATGTGATGTGATCTGGCAGTTGCATTGTGTGATGCATTTGATTACCGTACATCATTTTGGTTACTAATAACATTGCTAATTTAGATGTTAGATTATGCTATTATTACTATTTCATCATATCTTCATTATGATGCTTTATGATAATATGTGGTGTATTTTTGTATTTGATGACATTGGATTAATATACTATGATGATTATATCTAATTTCTTGGTTATATTGTGTCATATATGTTGATAGATATTTCATTGATATTTTCACTATTATATGCTCATATTTCAATAAATGATTATTTTATGCTTTATATTTAAATTTAATGTTTAATTTAAATGAGATTATGTTCATTGTTATGCTCATGTAATTGTTTATGATTTATACCTGTTGTGATTGTACAAAGAGAGACGAAGTCGTAGTTACTCATTCATGAGATCCACACATTGTCTTGTTCTCCTTTGCTATTTGATATGGTGTATGTTCATGTGCTTTGACTATTTATACTGTTAGTATCTACAATTAATGTTTGTGTGTTTCATTGAACAGGTACCAGACATCATTTTGCCTGATTACAGGTTTTGAGTGTATCTTTATCCCTAGGAATGACATAGGAGATATTTTCATCGATCGTTTATTATTGAGCCAGTATCATCCCTATATGGGTGATGTATCTATTATTATTATTCCTCTAGTAGGTATTGGTAAATTTGTATTGTAAATGTTTTTGTGATAGACCAATCATGTGTTTGTGCATTTAGTGTTCCTGCAACTGTCGCGATTGAGTTAGAAATTCTATTTATTCACTGATTTAATATTTTGGGGATTTAATTTAATTTTTGATTAATTTTTTGTAATCAAATTCTATCTAATTGGAATAGATTTGATTTAATTTGGGAAAATCAATAGTTCATAGGAATTATTTAAGTTATTTTCTTTAATTTCCCTTTTGAGGTTGTAAAGAATTTGGAATTTTCTCTAAATTATTTTGGAGAAATTCAGTCTCTAGTCGTTGTGATTGACTAGGTTGTCAGTTTTTGGTGGGTAGTGGCTTGCTGGAATCATTCCGTGAATAGTCCCATTTGTGTGGAGCTACTTCAAGATTTTCGTGGAATTTATTTTATTCCTCTTCTTTTCAGGTTTCTCCTCTGGCTGCAAGGTAGGGCCTTTGTTATTTTATTCATTTCTTAAAATTTTAAGCTATTTCTTGTTTTTAAATGCTTCATGGGCTGAGAGTTAGTACTCCCCCACATTCTTGTAGTTTTCAATTACCTAGTTGGTTCTCTATGAGTAACTAGGGTTTGCATTTTGGTTTTTTTATAGTTATGCTTCCACTTTTTCCATGTTTATCTGAAACAAGAATTTTATTGGATGGTGTGTTGTTGGGTACCTAAGGGAAAATGGGTTTTAATTTTGTAGCTTAATTTCAAGTTTCAATTTTGAGTGTTTTCGTGGGTGCATCATTTTGTGTACCACCCATTTTTATGTGTCGCCATGTGTGGCATGTGTGCTTTTGGAATATTGTACTATTTAAATTTTTTGGCCATTGAGTAGTTTTAATTTGTAGTTTTTACATTCACCTTGGACTCCGTGCTCCTAATAAAGTGCACTATTGAGTGTGTCGTGAGAACTTGTAATTACATTTTATCCCTTTGTGGTTTTGTCTCAATGATTGATTTATGATCACATTTTGAGTGTGTGATGTCAGTGTTTGAGACCGCATCGCAAGCACATTAAGTGTGCCATGTCAGGATCTCATGGGACCCATGCTCTTGATTTGAGACCAATTGAGCTTATCATGTTTATTGTGGTTCTTCATGACTTGAGAGTCCTTTTTGGTTTTGGTGACTTGAGATTCCCTTCTCACATTGTGTGTTTATACTTATTTGCATTGTGCCTCATTATTGAATGAGATGGTTTATTGCTTGAGTAGAGGTGTGGAGTGGCTTCTTACATGGACCCTTGACCATAAGTGGCTGGTACAAGTCATGTGAAGAAGTCCTTAATAAATGAAAACACAACAAATAAATTAGGGTTAAAACATATTGACAATAGTAATGAACTACCTGGCCACCCGAAGGTGCTGATAGAAGGTAAGTCATTGTTTGGTTGTCTGAGGAATAAGATAGAAGACACTGTATCTGGCCACCCAAGGGTGTTGATTGAAGATACATACGAATCCTAGCCATATATGGACATTGATCAACGACTCGATGCTACTTGGGCTACTGTGAGCCAAGTAATGACACTCCACCTTGAGTCCCTGCATTTCAGTCTTGTTAGCTCTAAGTAGTGACCCTAACTTGTTGCATTATGTTACTTGCATTGCAATTGCACTTGGACCTTGGTATCATCCTTGAGTTATGCATTTGTTTGGCATGAGTGTATCCTTCTTGGGGTATATGTGTACCCTTGTGATTGCAATCGGGTTACTATCTCCATGAGCACCATGGCGTGGGCCTGAGGCTTCCACGTAGTAGGGTGACATTATACCACTATTGGGGACTGGTGTATAGGTGACAAGCTTCCTCTAGAGTTAGATACTTTGAGAAATGAGTGCTTACTGACATCTTTCACTTAGCTCTTGATTTTTATATATGCTTATGATTATATTGTTTATCCTATTAGAGTAGTCTCCTTTATGTTTTATGCTTTTGAGCTCTCAAGTGAGTATTGTCTCAGTATATGTGTATTGTGTACTCCTCAATGTGGAGCATGACTGCATTATAAGTCGTACATTGGTGTTGACAAGCCTACATAATTTTCAGACTGAGAAAACCCCCTTCTCTTTATGTTTTCTTTCAGTTTGCACTTTGCAGCGCAGTTTAGTTCGTATGCCTAATAGTTTTGTATGTATTCCAAATAGTTTATCACATACACCTTTTATTTTAGCATGTATGACTTTTGTTTTAGATCATACACCTTCTTTTTTGGTGCATAAACCTTCAATTTTAGTGCATACACCTTTTGTTTCAACACATATGAATAAAAGGTAGTGTATCACATTTACACACTATTTTAGTGCATTTGATATTTTACCAGTGGCAGTGGTCACTTCTCGAGGGTCTCGGTAAAAATGAATTTTATATTCTAATTTCTTATGTTTCCCGGATGCCTTTCATGTATTCACACTTTACTTTCATATTTAGTATGATGTAGTTTAGTTCACTTTTTGATTTGGGATTAAAATGAATCTTTGTTTGGATGGATTATGAGGATGGTTGTATTCCCTATATGATTGTGATCTCATGAACGTGTGCACTATGCTTTGAGTGTCTATTTATTATGTCACAGAAATCTTGGGAGTATTTAAAGTCTTCTTCTTGTGTACGATTGATTAAGGATCATTGATGTTCTATTTATGATTGTGATTGGTTATTATTGCACTTATAAGATGTTATATCTTAATGTAAAATAAATAAATTTAGTGCATATTTGACCTCGTGTTTTGAGGGTTCCCTGGCGGGGCATTACATGGGATGGTTTTGGGTTAGTGGCATCATTAATTGGCTCTTAATTAGTTACTTTAGTTACTTGTGGAGCATTTGAACTAGCAAGAGTTTGTCCTAAATAGAGGTGGACATCACTAATTTTAACTATGTAGGTTTGATATTGAGTGGTGTCATTAGTATAAGCTTGGTGAATAAATTTATTATTACGACGGGGTGCAGGTTGAGCAAGTAGTTGGGGAGATTTTTTTGTGAAGGAGCGGGTGGGTTTAGATTCAACATTATAGCTTACTGTTGCAAGAGAGGATTATGTATCAAAGCATGTGGTTGGTTAAAATTTTGTTGTTTCTCCATGTATTGTGGAGGAGCTTGGGGCTATTTTTCGTTACCTCGCCATGGTTGAGACCATGGATTTTGAGCTCCTTTCCATTGATTATAATTAGATGAAGGAAACCCTCCCCCTTTCTTTTTTCCCCAATTAGTATTCAAATTACTCTACCATGGTTGATTGAAATTTCTCCATGGCTAATTATTCCAACCAAAAGAATTTGGATTATACCTATATGATGTAGTACAATAAGATAATGGATCATGAGGCATACCTTGATGTGGTTTCCATGGCTTACATTGAGAAATATAAAATATCTGGCCATCATCATCTTCAACTACATGGAACTCTGGATTTGAAGGCTTCTCCTCAGTGATGGGGGAAAGATTCTTGCATTGACAATAGACCTTCTTTTGCTGAAAATTATGTAAGTATGACATCTTCTTTCTCTTGCCTCTTCTTGATATGAATAATATCCAGCTGTGTGGCCATATGAATTATAATGTCCTCTATATTTAAGAGAAAATTGCTAAGCTCCATGTGAGATACACTATTTGAAGTTTTAGATGTGGGCAATAGTCGTCTATTCCTACTATTTTTCAATATAGACCTTGAGTATTTTTTAGCTAATTTATAAATATCTTTAAAGGTTCATTTCATTATATCACCTTTTCCCCATCTAATATAATGCATTAATACAGTCATCATTAACTCCTTGAAAAAAGACAAGCTTGAGAGATTTAGGGGGAGCTTGTTTTGCAAATATTTCTTCAAAATGAGCTGAAACCTCTCTATATAATATTCCAATGGTTTATCTTCCATTTGAGTCATCCTAAAGATGTCTTCCTTTCTTGAGTCTCCTCCCATGCAATAATTGTGATACTTCTGGAAGAATTTCTCTTTTATTGTTGCCCAAATTCTCATAGCATTTCTACCAAGGCCCATGAACCACCTTTTAGCATCCTTCAAAGTGGCTGGAAAGAGCTTCAACCTATGTGTATCCATTGTATAATCATAGTTTCAATATAGCACATCAAATTCAAATAGTAAGGTATCAGGATTGTCTGTTATCAGACCGTAGAAATCAAGCAAAGCCAATGGAGGTATTTTTTTCAAAGAAGCATATTTCTCTATGTCCGATATGGGAAAATCAAAGGTGAAAGGTTCTGCAAGATGCTCAACTTCTTCATCAACCATATTTTCTATGTGATGATGTTAATGGTCATGATATTCCTCCTTAGAGTCCCTAAAAGGGTCCTCTTGGTCTACCATTGTGTCTCCTTCTCCAGGCTACAATCAACCTTGTGTTGCCACAAAGGGGAGACATTTCCCTAACACATCTCTTCTCCACTGCATGTCATGTATGATTGTCTTCCTACACTTGTTGGTAGAGGGTGTTTTAACTAAAAGTTACGCTAACTAAAAATCTAATGTTTAAAAGATAACAACCATGCTATGGAAAGAAAATGACAAGAAAAAAATACAATGTACTATAAATTCTACGCCTTGGAATCATCCCTGGAAATGACACCAAAAATGAATGGTTTTCATTAAATATTAGTGGTAAGTGTAGACAACTCAATACATTTTACTAATGAAGCAACTAATCTTTGATTAAGTAACCTTTCACCCTAATGGAAACTCATTTAATTATTGACAAGGGATGTATCGTATTAGATGACACCTACACTGTATGTGCAACATAGTCAATCTAGCACCTACCAAAACACAAAACTCAACTGAAAACAAGTACATTAAAGCATTTTATGCTAAACCTAATGCATGCAATTGTGGCTACAGGTAAGACAATGTGGCTGTGTATGATAGAATCAATATTTAACAAAATTAACAGAAATTAACTAATTAGAAAAAGGACTACCACAAGAATCTTAACTACCTGAACCTACATTAACCATACAAGAGATTAAATTGCAAACTTAGATTAGCCATGCATCATATCAAGGAAGTTAAATGAAAGATAAATTATTCTAGTTAACAAGTATAACTGACAATCTACTAATTAAAATGCAACTAACTATTTCTACGCTACTGGAGAATTACATCACCTCAAGTGGCCCTTTCTTGAGAATCTGTAACCTCAAATTAACACAGTACTCTTGTTAAAGATAAATCACCATCCACCTTTTATTATCGATAAAAAAAGTACAGTAATGAGTTAACTGCAATGCTAACTAGAACAAAATCTAATACTATAATTTTATCAACTATCAACTAAATTTTCTCAACAAATTTCTTTGATTTTTATAAGAGATAAATCTTGAAGCAACTAACAACATTAAATTTAAAAGATTTTATTATACTTGTCACTCTTCATAAAAGTTTGAGATATTCGCTATTAGAAAAAACACCAAAGCCTAAAAACATGGAATGTTAAATGAGACATGGCCATGCATCATGGGGCACGCAGTTGAATCGGTGTGACTCTTTCCTTTAGTTGAAAAATAACTTCCAATTGCCTCATTCAACCCACACCATTCGTGGAAATGACAAGTTTAGAAACACTATGACTTTGAAAGTTTCCTAGTTGTAGGTTTGACCATGTCTTTCCAGAAGCAGTAACTAGTCCACCATCCCATTTTCTCATTCTACAAATGTAGGTTAGCTCAAACAATAGAGGATATACACAACATATCAAAATACCTCAAAACATCACATTTTATAAGATCAATTACCATTTCACATAGAATTAGAGATATAATATATAACATTATCATGTATACAATAACTATATTAAACCATCATGTAGGCCTATTTTTTGGTTGTTTCATGTTTTCTGCTGGTGGTCTTTAATTCTTATTCCTTTTTTGTAATGGTTTGTAAAAGGTTTTGGGTCGCTTCAAAACCTTATTTTGCTTATTAATCAAAACTATAATAAACCATCATAATGTACTCAAGTATACCAAGTCTTGGAGAAGTCTAACAAAATATCATGAAACCAAACCTTAAAAAACCCCAAAAAGACACGAAACATGGACTCATAAGTCCTTGGACATGTAAAGCTTTAGGACCATTCCTAAAAGGTGGCTTTTATCCATAGAATGTAGATTTTCATGCATTATAATATCAACATCTAGAATTTTTCGACCTGAGACAAATCCTTTTTTATTCCTATTGATAAGGGTATCCAACATTGGCTTGATCCTCTTCACTAGTACTTTGAAGAAAATTTTGTATACCATGTTTCAAAGACTAATAGGTCTGAAAATTGATAGTCACAATAGATAAAATACCTAAGGAATCAAAGTAATGGAGGAGTTGTTCTATTTTTTAAATAATTTAATAGTAAGTAAAGGAGGTAAATGTGTTTGATATTTATGATTAAATTATATTATATTAGGAGGTATGACATGTAATGTGTATGTGTGTGGGATTTCCCAAACTATGACTTGCATACTTTAGATTGTGACTAGATGACTAGCTAATAAAGTTGTAATATTATTTACAATGATATTGAATGAGATGTTATAATATTGTTAATTAACTTCTAGAGGCTTAAGTTATGCTTATATGTATCCATGTATCTACGTGTTTGTAGATATTGGGCATTGATTCCACCTAGCTCCACAGGTATGAGCATGTCCATTTCCCCAATGATGGTTACTTAGAGATGACACATTGGCCAATTCCCTTAACCCTAGCCTCGTGTACTTAGTTGAGGGAAATTTACCTATGTCGAGACCTATATATAACCCATCTACTATAATATAAAATTAATTGATGACCCCAACTCTATGTGGATACCTCATGAAGAGTGTCTTTGTGTTAATATTCATCTTGTGTGAATTTCATTATTAATATGAGTTTTTGGTTTGATTAGTGATGTTGTGGTTGATCGTTAATTATGGATAATTGAGTTAGATAGGATATCAGATAATTTTGTTTGATGAAATAATGTTTGAGTGAGTGTTTGGGAAACAGAGTTTAATCATGGCTGAAAAGGTAATGATCATTTATTTAAACTCTAATTTAATATTAAATTGGATTTTATAATGTTAATGCGTATTTTAATAGTTGAATAGCTAAAAAGGGTGTGTTTGTGATCATTTTAATTTTTAATAGACATTACATAATTAGTGTAAATTAGGCATTTGGTAATTATAAATGCATTATTATTTAGTTATTTTAAAAAATGAATATTGAAGTTGCTTTAAAAAGGAAAAAGTAGTGCATTTCATACTTAGCCAATTTTTGAGAGAAAAAACCTATCCTTTCATGATTTTTAAAAAATAGAGACTAGAATGGATTGTGCATGGATTGAAATGGAATTTGATGCATTGGGGTAGGAATTGGGAGGCCTTCAAGCTATCCAAAAGGTGTGCATTTTCATTTGGTATGTTGGAAGTTTCATTTGTTTCCATTTTGGGCAAAATGAGGTAGGGATTCTCACACCTCCATTCCTTCATCTTTTGATTTGAGATGTTTTGCAAACAATTTGTGAGTGAGAAACAAGTGTTTTCAAAGTTGGAATGGAGTCATTTGATGGCATATATTTGGATTTTCATTTTATTGCATTTGAAAATTCTTCAATTTTTGAGCTTCATTAATGGTGGATGCCATGTTGCTGGTTTTTATATGTGAAATTGGAAAAATGTAAAAGTTGGAATTTGAGTGCTATTGTAGAAGGATGAAATTATATTGTAATATTTCTTGTTTGGATTGATTTGAGCTTGTCTTCACTCAGATATGGTTAATTGAAGATTAAGCATGTGTGTATGAATTGTGAAAATGGACTATGAATGTAGCATTATGTATGATGGTTATCCTAAAAATGAATCACATATTATCATGTTATAATTAGCTTAATATTGATTGATTTGGATGTTTGATACATAACTGCTTGGGTGTTTGAGGAATTGATGTTCATATCATGTATAATTGGGACAAATTCAAGTGTGTTTAATGGAAATCGATGGTGATTTCTACCATGTATTATTTATGTGATTGTATTTGTGTTTCATGTTCATGTTGATCATATATGAGCCTTGGGTGTAGTTTATAAGGACGAATGGGAAGTTGATTCTAATGTGTCACCAAACATGAGTAATCAATTGGTTGGATAATTGAGAGTAATGTGAAATGAGTGTTTGGGATAAAATGTGTAGGTGAAATATGTGTGATTTGTATGTGTGTTTCCCCTCATTCCTAAGTTCTTGTTTGGGCTTGGGATGAGGTTGAAAGATGAGAGTGTCTATGAGATGTGTCATTTGGATAGTGGGATTCTTGTCTATATAAGAGGATGTAGCTATGTGATGACAGTTCCTAATTTTTTCCTATCACCTAAGAACATCATAAATTGAGTAGTACCCATAATTTATTGTATACGATGGCTTCTTTAATGATCACGTGAATGGTGTGTTTACTCCATTGAATTTGCACCTCCACCTACAAAATAGTGCTTCTACATATTGACGTATTTGGTTGTATGTTAGTGCCTTGGTTGAATTGATGCCTCCGTCTATAGAAAAATGCCTCTGGTAATTGGCGCATCTTCTTGTAGATTAGTGCCTCTACTTGTAGTCTAGTTCAAAGAGGATTCTAGGAGCTTGGAACGTATATTTGACCTCGTTCTAACTACTTTGTGAAGCTAAGAGAGTCATATAACCCTTATAAGAGTTTTAGGAATGTTTAGAGTAATTATGGATGGTTTTTATGGTGTTGGAGTGAAAGTGAATTCTTGACGGAGCTCATCGGTGATGCCTAGGACCTAGGAAATGGCCCATTTTTTGAGTTAAGTTCTAAAAATTTAGGGAGGTTCTTGGGTGAATAAAAGAACCCCATATATTATTTCTAAGGTGTCATAATAAATTTTCCTTCTTTGGTTGATTTTATTAGAATTTAGTTTGCTACTTATGCACTGTGGTATAGCAACCGTGACCTAGTCTCGAGGTTCGAGCTCAAGATTTCAGTATGTTGCTTATGTTTAATGCAAATGTTTTTTTTTATAAATAATTCTATTTATTATTTTGTTTGTTTTTCTCTTTTCCCAAGGATTCCATGGTGGGTCATTACACCTATCTCTCTCTTTCAACCATTGAACTTGAGACTTTTGCTTCCAATAAATTTCCTCCTTTTAGAAAGTTGAACCTTGGTTGTAAGCTCTATAGGAAATAAGCCACACTATTTCACTAAGGGTCAATGTAAAGAAACCTTACATTTTTGACATGATAGATAGCGACCCCATGCAGATTTGAACCTTGGTTGTTGGCACTATTTCTTCAATATTCCTCCATAATTATTAAGTCAATCCATTCAACGAGTTAGCTTGGAAGAGTGCGATTTGACAAATTTCCTAGGGTATTTTTCAATACAACTATTCATTGCACATTCATAGAAAAAAAAGACAAGGTTAATCAAGTCATATAGGGGAAAGCACCTAGTTGTTGAGAACATTCCAATAGTGGTTATAACAATTGTTGATTTAACGTCCAATATTTTTGACAATACCGCATCCATACTTGTGAATTTAAAGTTATTATTGTTGATGATGTTTGCCCATAATTGAATAAAATGTATTACTTAGATGTAAAAAATAATAAATCATGTACTACCACATCAACACACCAATAAAACGTTGCTTAGTGCACAAGTATCGGTCTTGTTGTTTTTGGGCCTTTTTGGTAACTTGATAAAAAACACACTGATGTGGCCCTAAAAATTTAGTTTTAAGTAGAGAACTTACTAATTAAGTTGTAAAAATATTGGTAAAGATTTAAAATTTACATGTAAGATTTCAAGGGTGTTGAACTACTAGGTCCTCTCCCCCACAATTTGTTAGATCTATCCTAAATATTGCAAAATGATTCTAAACATTAGAATGTTTTCACAATGTGAAATCACATAACACTTATATGACCTATTCAAGATCCTATGACTATAAACCTATCAAACTAACCCAAATACATCCATTTTTTTTAATGAATAGAGGCCTTTTTATTAATTAAAATATAAGAGTACAATATTCACAAAAAGGGGTCGGGGGATAAAAAAATCACCCCGCAAAGTCACTCGGCAACTAGGCCGGAAACATACAACTATTCATAAAAAAAAAACTTATAAAAGAGCCCTCAAGTTGCGAGAGCAATTGCTGAAGAGGGAGGAGGATCTCTGTTATCAGAATTGCCCCAAACATTGGGCCCAGGGGTCTAGTCGGGAATCGACCAACCATCATCGGTTTCTTTTTCTTCATTCAATTCTCCTTCCTCCCGCCTGGGAGAAATAGCAAGCACTAGGTGGGGGAACTTATCAGAAGTGGCAGAAGGCCACACACGAAAACTGGCCGAAGGCCGAGCTGAAGAAGCAACAATGGAAACAAGTAGAGGAGGCCAGCCAGCAGTCCCAACCCTCCGAGATGGAGGAGAGGCAGAGCGACATTGCCAAGAGCGCGACATTCTGGAACGCCTGGCAGAGGAACTCTGGCTATGACGGTGGCCCCAAGGCGGCATGCGGTCAGCCAAGAGAGAATCTGACGGCACTCGAGCAACAACACAAAGGGCATTGTGACCTCAAGAGCCACCTTGTCTGCTTGAACTTAAATCTGCATCATGATTGAAACAATAGAATTTTACATAACATATTATTCTTCATCCTATCTTAAAAATTAGATACCAAATCATCTTTTTTTAAAATTTAATATTAATTTATCACAATCATCTATTCCCAACCTAATTATAAATTAATTAATTAATTAATCCACCTCAAAGTACCATGAAATATTCACCCAACCATAAAAAAAAAAATCTTTAACACTTGTTTAAAATTTCAACGAAACAAAGTTGTCAAATGGAAGGAGAAAAAGACTCCCCTAAAAGTTTTAAAATTTGAATCAAAAACTTTTTTGCAGTTATTTCGTACATCAACACTTCAAAAGAAAGTCAAATGTGAAACTACAAAAATATTATATAAAATTCTAACACAAATTTTTATATTATAAAAGTCTCACACTGCCTAAATAATTTAAATGTAAAAATGAAAAAATGACCCAAAACATTGCAACTAAATTTTAAAAATTGTACATTTAACGTGCCCTAGCTTTATGTGGAGATTATTGACCAAGTAAATGTTTACCCATTAATATATTAAGCATGTTTTGTTTTTATCATACATGCATTTAACTTCTATTAAGTATAAAGGGATAAATTAAAATATATTTATTTTTAAATAAATGTCAAGTTATTAATTTAATAAGCATGTTTTGTTTTTATCATACATGCATTTAACTTATATTAAGTATAAATGGATAAATTAAAATATATTTATTTTAAAATAAATGTCAAGTTATTAATTTAAAATATTAAATTGATAGAATACAAGTTTTAAGGAGAATAGTTCTTATAGGTGTATGCTTTTCTTTGAAGAATATAGGTATAGGGCGCATATTTCAAAGTGAAATGAAGGGACTAAAAAAGGCTTATAACCTAAGGGATTTATATTATTACAAGAATATTATTACAAGAATATTATTTATGGTAGCTTTTTGAAAGGTGTATAGGTTTTTAAAAAAAAAATTAATTTGTTTATATAAGGGGAAGTGGAAACTCATGTCTCTAGAATGAGAGTTTTCTAATGCCGATTAGGGCCCATTTGTTTCGTGGAATTTGTGCATGCTGGAATTGCCAATTTTGGAATTGAATTCCATTCTAGAATTGTGCTATTCTCAAAACGAATTCTAGAATATGGGCTTGTCTTGTTTGGTTCACCTGGAAGATGACTAAGAAGATGCGAATCCTCCGTTTGGTTCCACACAACTAGAATTGGAATTGGAATTTTATTTTTGCATTTTTTTGAGTAAGATTAATATTTCAATATTTTTAATATTTTTTTCTGTAATTTGTTTAATTTTACCACAAAAATAATGAATAATTTGTTTAGTAATCTTTGTTGTTAATTAAAAATATGATTTTTCTTATAAATTACAATATTTGATTTTTCTTATAAATTACAATGTTTGAGTAAGATTAATATTTCAATGTTTTTAATAATTTTTTTTTGTGTAATTTGTTTAATTTTACAGAAAAATAACCAATAATTTGTTTAGCAACCTTTGTTGTTAACAAAAAATATAATTTTTCTTATAAATTACAATATTTGATTTTTCTTATAAATTACAATGTTTGAGTAAGATTAATATTTCAATGTTTTTAATTTTTTTTTTGTAATTTGTTGTACCAGGAAATAAACAAATAATTTTTTTAGTAACCTTTGTTGTTAATTAAAATTATGATTTTTCTTATAAATTACAATGTTTTTGATAGAAAAATGTATTTTTAAAAGTAAAATTATTTTTAATCTAATTTATTAATTCATTTATTATTGTGCTAAATAAAGTGAAAAACTCTTTTAATTTAAGAATGTCAATATTGCTTTTGCAATTTTTTTAATAAGGATAATTTTTCATTGTTTGCAAACTTTTTTTAATTAATATAAATTGTCTAATTTTAACTTAAAAAATACTAAATTCGTAAAAAACTCCAAAATAGTCATGACATTAATTTAATATGTCCAACGTATGAATACACAAATAATTTAAATATGTCATTTTTAACCACATTTACACATTTAGCCCGTACAAACAAGTTTGATTATGATGACAACAAGGCATATGATAAGGCGTCGTAGAAAGATGCTTCCGTCTTTTGCCATTGATGCAATTGCCTTGCATGACTTGCACTCTTCTCGTTCATCAAGTACAGTTGTAGACGAGATGGATGATGATGTGGCATTATCCACCCAACTAAAGTAATTACAACCATTGTGGTCCTACAATACCAAAGTTACATTTTAGTTCTTCTTATAAAGATTAATTCTTACATTGTTTTGAAACATAACATATAGTTCCATTACCAACCTTTTTACTATTTGGGCATGCCCAAAATTGACGCCCTGGATTTGTCCTTGTCTTGGAGGTCCTCAACAAGCAGGGGCCAGCACCACAAAGACACATTGGTGAATTCATCTATATGAATTATGCACCATTAGTACAACTTTAGTATTTAGAATGCATGAATATTAAACAAAGAGAGTTCAAAAAGATGTAAGATGATAGCTCACATGGTACATTCCAAGACAATTTTGTTTTTCCAATTTGCAAAGCAAAGTTGTGTCATACACATGTAAATTTTGAATTCACTAGTAATGGGTTTATGGAAATACAAACATTACTATATAACAAGCAGATGGATGTATTTGTCACAAGCAAACTGTTATACCTGTAAGTTTCCTTCCAGAAGTACATCCATAGGCATTTATTTCATGGAAAAGAAATCACACTTGAACCTTTTTCCTTTCTACTTCTATACGCTACTAATGGATGTATTTGTCACAAGCAAACTAGTTTACTTGGACATCATAGGTTGTGCAGGCAATCGTTTTGGCTAAATTGTTCTCAATCATCTAAAACTTGTTCTTTGCAGAAGGATATGGAAGTTCTAGTATCAATTTCAGCTTCATATTATTTTCCATTTAGTATTCTTCTGATATATTGTGAGAATTTTCCTATTAATAGATGTACTAAATAGTGAGGGTCAAGTTGAGGCCTTGGGTCTGGAAGAATACACATGACTACCATTACATTTCCTAGATACTCAATATAAGGAGTTAATTCTAGTTCTTCATTTTCATATTATTCTTTGATTTTTGTAATAAATTCAAAATGGTTTAGACC
>MU226282.1:2190902-2229222 GCA_018584345.1 Thuja plicata
TAGCATAGTATCTGGATGTAGATCAGGCATGGATTTAAGAGCCTCATACACATTATCCATTACTTTATCTAAAACATCTTCTGAACGTGTATGATCCACTTTGATAGTTTGAGGCATATTGAAGTCCCTGTGTAGCTTTTTGAGAGTCTCACACATGACATCCATGGAACCATCCATGCTTGCCTTCTTCCTTTTCGGCCTCCTTGATGATGATGTTGGAGTTTCTTTGCCACTTGTTGAAAATTGGTTGGATTGAAAAAACTCATGATTCAAATCAGCAACATTCCCCATAAGTGTGGCTATATCATCACCATCATCCAAATCAAAAGGCTCATACATGAGGTTCCCTTCTTCTGTCTCTTGAGGTGTCGAAGCTGCCTTGTCTTCATCCATATTGTTCCCCACAATGAAGGATAACTCATTGTAGTATTGGAATGGCTACTCTTATACACCTTGGCATTTTTGAATTCTTTTCTCTGCATGTTGGCATAAAGAATGAATTACTAATTATCTTGCATTACAAACTTTCAACACATGATTTTACTTAAGTCAAAAATAATTTCAATATCATGTTACCTTGAGAAGCTCTTTCCATACACTATCTTTTGCATCCATACATTGAGTGGTCTCATTCCATGCAAAACCACTTGTATTCCTCAATTCTTTCATTATTTTGAAACCTTGCTTCCATGTTTCCAGCTTGTTTTTTAAGTTTTCTTTTCCCAATCTCATATTCAAATCTGAATTGAACTTTCTTTCTATTGTAGTCCATACTTCTTTCTTGAACCCCCCTTCACCCTTTCTACCAAGATGGACTTTCTCATGGAGCAATTCTAGAAGTTTCTTTTACATTTCTCTTGTCCATAATACCTTTTGTTTGGTGGTGGGTGTATGGGTTACTTAAATATCATCAGCCATCCTTGTACGAATATAAATTAGACACATTTGGACACATTTATTAGACATATATAAATGGAATTGGTAAGTTAGGCCTAACACTACAAAAGTCACATACATCTAGACAAACTACAACTGCCTTTCAGCACAACATACATTCTCATTCTCTGGTTTTTGTATGTGCACAAATTTTTTACTGTTACATCTATTACACACTGTCTATTATCAGAAAGTGCTACTGAAAGCCAATCCCAATGCAATGCCAATGTACACTTAGTCCATGTTTAATGATTCCAATGTTGATATTTCTGCAACAAATATAGCAGTAATTTATGTCCAACTTTTAAATCATAATATGTACATCTATTCTATAGGGTTTTAATTGTTTTTTTCAAATTGGATGGATTGAAGAGTAGTTGGAGAGTGGAACATCAAGTAGGAAGGAAATAATTTAGATCTCTTTATGTGTTCATAATATTCCATTGGGAGAAATCTCATATTACAAATACAACTCCAGTGGACTCAGATCACAATCCTTTGCCCTCCACTGTCAATCTACTGGCCAAAAGTCAGGTTGTCAAGTTTCAGAACTTGAATCATCTAGCTCAGATCCACTTGGGATTTACTTCCAATGAAGACGAGATGTGTGTCATTTTTATCACCAAGGATGATTTCAAGAGCTATGTGAAATATGGGCTTAAAAAGGAGGGGCTGGATGAGATGGTAGAGGCTTTGTCCATCACTTATAAGCAGTCTGACATGTGTGATGTGCCTGCTAATAGTAGCTTGGGATGGAGGGATCCGGGTCAAATTCATGATGTTGTCATACAAGGACTAGAGCCAAGGAGGTTATTTTTATCAGGTAAATATTTTGTAGTCCTGAATAACTCACCAAGAAATATAAATTAAAAATGCACATGACATTGCCAAAAGGAAATATAAACATTTCTATAGATGGAGAAACAACTAGAGCTCTTCCAACTATTGATAATAAACTTGAAATTGTGGGAAGTTGTTTTCAGAATAAGTACTTTAAATAAACATTGAAGTTTATTTAGTGGTGAGGTGATTTTACAAGTTCCTGGTAAAGCTAGAGCCCTCATTTGGTAAATGAGAATGCCTAGTGGATTGGTGATAGAGAACATGATCTGTAATTAACTATGAGATAATGCTTATAAAAAATTGGTCAAAAATATTATTAGGATTTGTCCTATACTATCCTACTTGAATTTTCATCCAAATGATAGTGGAAACATGCAAATCACACCATCCTATTGAAGCAAATCACACCATGGAGACATACAAAGTTATCTTGGAAACCTCTCCCTTCGATACCCATTTAGGCTAACCAGATAATGCTCTTGCTCTCCACTATTTGTTCTTCCAGAATTATTTTGCAAAGCTATTTCTTCTAATTCTAGTTGTGCATGTGATGTGAAGACTATAATACAGTTGGATAATTATCCTGATTACAAGGGAATTGGAGGAACAAAGTAGATAAGTGCAAAGAAGAATTAAATTAATAAAAACTCAGCTACATGAACAATTGAATATCTCAATTAAGTATTGTATATCTCAATTAAGTATTGTACATTGTGTTTCCTTAATACTTTAAAAGTAATAGTTTAAAAGTAAAAGCTTAAATCAGTGCCGCTTTATACTTAGTTTATAGCCAAAAAAATGAGATCATTACAGTGGTCTAAGATCGAGATCTATAGTCTTCCCACATCCTTGTAGCTATTTCATCATGAAACTTCCCCCAATCATCTCTATCATGCTGACTCATCCCATATGTCTCAAGAAATGATACATCTATCCTGTCATGATCTACATCATCTTCAATTTCAACCTCTAATAGAACACCATCCTCTATCATGATGAAGTTGTGTAGTATGCAACATGCTAAAACAATCTTAGTTTGTGTCATGAATTCATAAGATGTTGCATGCTTCAGGATAGGAAAAAATTGCTTCAAAATCCCAAATGTACGCTCTATTGCATTTTTGAGTGAGGAGTGTCGGTGGTTAAACAACTCTTGTGGAGTGTTTATTGGGTTTTCTCTTGAAAACTCCTTTAGGTGATAACATGTACAATGATAAGGGGCAAGAAATCCTGGTACATTTGGATATCCAACATCGACTAAATAATATTTCCCTACATTAAAAATATATATTGTTATAACCTATGAAAATTTGACTATATAATCAATATACAATTAGATGTTGACATACTGCGGGGAACTATTAGTGGATCTTCTATCAAGAGAGCCGAAGAAAGAACACAACTATCTGTAGCAGACCCTTCCCAACCAGCAAGGATGTAGTGAAATTTATAGTCAAACAAAGCCACTCCCATAACATTTTGCAACAAGTTGCCTTTTCTATCTTGATATTTGGCTTGCATTTCCACATCGACAGTGATTCGTATATGGTATCCATCAATTGCTCTAATATAATCCTATATGAAACAATTTTATAATCAAATGAATGTTGCACTAATCAGAGAAAGACTCAAGAAAATAAACATGTACAACTACAAGATATTCCTTGAAGTATGAATCGAAATGGTTCTTCCCACTAATTTCTGGAGGAGTGTTTGGACCAGGGGGCAACAAAAAATCTGCATGGAGCGCTAAGGTAGCCATCGAGACTTTGTGGAATTATCATCTTATCATCTCTCCAGAGTGCCCAAATTTATGGGCAATCTTGCGATTCCTCAGATTGTGGCCCAGGGTATGTAGGAACATCACTAGTTGTTCTTCTAATGTAATGTGTAGTTTATCCCTAATGCTTTATTTTTGCCTAAGAATATTGGCTAGTTTAAAGAAGGCTCTTCTACTCATACAGATTTAGTCATGACAATCTGTGTCATTGGAATAGATGACACATATAAAAAGGATTTGGATCTCGTTGGCACCTATGCCTTTCTCCTCTAGTTTCTTTTAAAATTGTTGCTATGGCTACTGCAAAGGTGGCTACAACAACTACATATAGACGATGAAGTCTAGTCTTTCTGATTATAAGTGCTTCAACAATTTCATCGTGAAATAGATCTATTGATGACTTCCTAAAATGCAAACAACATTAACAAAGATCTATATGTCAAAGATCAGCTAATAGATGCATTGAGGGAAAATTCCTGGTGATGTTCAGAATTGATTCAATTATATCCCTATTATAGATTGATAACACATATTAAGATACCAAATATAACATCACTTACCTTTATAATTTCTAATTAGGTAAAGACAAATGTAAAATGATAAATGCATCCTCACAGGAAGACAAACCTAACATCATTTTTTCATGTAGAAGATATAATGGATGGAATCATTTAAATAACATCACTCAAGATATTTAAGCTTTAGTTTACATTTTAAAGATGTTTTAAATCAATATTATAATTTTTTGATATTTGATGAAATCACCTTCCAATGGCCTGGTCCCTCACCTTTTCTGAATTTTTGACCTCAAATACAACTATAATGAGCTGATGTAGTTGACATTATTTTCATGCTTTGAAAACCTGTGAGATCCTATGTACATATCAAGATTGTATATTGTTTCATATCAGAAATATCAAGATGACACGACGTAGAATCTTGAAAGTAGAATGATGAAGAATATTTTGATCACAACTATAGTTGTGGAATATGAGCGAATATTATCACAAGTTACCAGTCAAATGGTATGAGTGAATATTATGATGAATCTACAATGTTATAAGGATGCAAAGTTCTATTATGAATAGAGGTCGATGGATAGCTATGTCAAGTGCTACAAAAATTAAAATATTAGTTATTTTAGCAATAAACCAGCTCACCACTCAAAACCTGCAAATCAACCACAACATTACAGTTTTTTGGACTCTTTCTTCAAAATGCTAATCATTTTCTGCATTCCAAAAAGTTGTCAAGTAGACTGGGAAAACACCTTTGCCACTTTACCTGAAAACTGAAGACATCATGGATTTCTAATTCCCAGCTTCAAACAGTACACACCATTTCTACCAAATTCATGGTACTGATTCCCACTCGATTCCTAGTGAGCTCATTAAGAACACACTAGTTCTACCAAATTCATGGTACCTTTGTTCATTGAGTTATATGATCACGATCCCATTCTTAGTGGGCTTATTAACAACATACACCAGACATTTTTAATCAAAGATTACATTTTAAGAACATACACCAGTTCTACCAAATTCATGGCATCAGGGTATATGATCAAAATCCAGGCCTCTATCTCTAGTAAGCTCATTAAGAACATACACCAGTTGTGTTTTATTAAAGCTTGTATTTTAACAATAAAAGTGTACTAATGTTTTTTCAGTGAATTATTTCTACCAAATTTATGGTATTCATTCCTCAAATCCATCACTATTCCTAGTGTGCTCATAAAAAACATACAGCAAACATTTTTTATTTTTTATTAAAGTTAGCATTTTGACCATAAAAGGTGTTCTGAATGCAGACTGCAACTTTGGATCTTCCTGCTGATAGGGTTGTGATGATGAAGGATGCACATAAGATAAAGGAGAGCAAGGTGAGGCAGAGAGTGAATGGACAAGTGTTTCCGGGAGGTGTGGGAGAGACCATGTAAGATGCCGCCATGATCAATGAACCAGGGGACCAATGTTGGTCACTAGTCCATTTTGTGTTTATATTTTGCCTTACTAGATTGATTTTGCATAGATTTAGGTTGTGAATGTAAATGTGAGGTTTGTTTGATGGGATGTGGAGAAATTATGTACAGTGTGAAGTTTTGTATTAATCACCGTTTGAAGCTGGGAATCGACCTTTTTATAAAAAATTATCAGTAATTGCAGCTTCACGCATAAAGATAAGAAAAGATTTCATCTAGGTGACAATGAAGTTTTGAACACAAAGGTTGAGTAGTACATAAAATATATTTCCTTCCTCATACAAGAGTCATGTATGGAAGAAAAGAATAAAATGAAATGCAGAAAAAGGGCAAAACGGAAATATTCAAAAACCACAAAAAACTGAACAATAGAGATCTCGCAGTGAGTGTATTGGAGTGCCTAAAGAGGAGAATACTTACCCTTAACAGAAGAGTGGGTTAGACGTGAAAGGGCTGAGCAAAAAAAAAACAGATCATTTTCCCCCTGTGAAACCCTTCTTCTCATGGCAACAATGGCAGATGAAGCAAAAACAAAAGGCCCCGACAAATGGGAATTAATAGGGTTCCCAAATTAAACACATTTATTCCAATTCTAATTTTAAATTCCAATTCCAACTCTAAGAAGGAATTGTGGAATGCTCAAAATGGGTCATAATTAGAATTCACATAAACCTATTCCAATTTCTTAATTTGGAACCAAATAGGGTATTGAAAATTTTGGGAATTTGGGAATTTCATTTCCTGGTCAATTCCGTGAAACAAATGGGCCCTAGTGTATGCTAAGGTCTTTTGTGCCATACTTTAGGAGGAAGCTTGGCATTGTCAATAAGGAATTCTAATTATGTAGCTTGGATATTTATGCTATGATTTGATGTGTTTTATTACAATATATGGTGTTTTGAATTATCATTTATGTATATTATTGATGGGGTTTTATTTTGACACCTATTATTTGATTATATATTATGGGATATATATGTCATGACATTATATTTGGACTCTTTTTTATGTTTTAATATTTCATTGTACTTGCTAATGTGGTTTCATGGGAATTATTATAGAGGGGTTGAATCATGTACTTTGGATTCATGTATGTAGATTTGTATATGATGGACTAAGTTTAGTGGGATACAACTATCCTAACGCAAAATAGTCACTCAACAAACATTTCATACTTGTTAACATACATAAAATCATGCATAAACCATGCATAAATAATGGATGGCCATAGAAAATGGGATACAATGTGTGTAAATGGTGTCATTGGTGTTTGACAGACATGAGACTAACAAAGAAAGCATATTGTTGTGTAGCTTTGAGTTATGTGCCACTGTGGTTTTATTTTTTTATTTTAAAATGATTTTGTTCTATCATTTATTTTATTTTATATGTATCAAGTGGGATCTAGGTTATTTTTCACCCACTTATGTGTTAATGTTGTAATCATTAAGACTCTTTCTAACTTTATTACCCTATAATCCAAATGGGAAAAGTGGACTCTGTTAGAATAGTCCCAAAGGATAACTGAGGGGGGGGTGAATCAGTTATCAACTACTTTTATTCTTTTCCTGTCTTAGATACAATTAACATAAAGTAAATGCACATCCATATAACACAATAGAGAACACAACAATTTTCGTTACGGGGAAACCAAATATGTAAAAACCCCAGTGGGAATTAGCACCCACAAAGAACTGTACTTAAGTATAATTATCCCTATTAGGAGATCTTGCAACCCTGTTAGGAGTTGTTCTTTACAATGAAATAAGTACAGAGACCTTGTTAAAGGTTGGACCCTGTTAGGAGTCTTTTACAAGAAACCCTGTTAGGGGTGAGGAATCACTATCCAAAAGCTCACTGCTAAAATGATGAAGGCTACAACCTTCAGTAGAACAGATATGCACTATATCTGATAGATGAACTATTAGAGTAGACCTGCTATCTTGATTAGTTCCAGTGTGTTGTATACTTCCACTTCTTCTTCACATAGATATTTTCTTGATGAATGAAATGTATCTACTGTCCCAAAACAATAGACGTTTTGTCCTGCACTTGTTCTGTCTTTATTCTTCTCATTCACACTTCACGTTCATCAAATGAACTACTATAAGTATCTTCTCCAAAGTATGTGATCTTCTTCGACTCTAGGAGTCCCTTAAATACTTCTTTAGTTAGCCACATCATCCACACAACCTGATTAGAAACACACAACTCATACTGAATAGATGCAACGCTTCACAAATTTGGCTTCACCAGATTAACTCCAACTTCACGATTCTGATAGAACATGTTTGGCACCTTTAGATAATTATCTTTAATTCATAACTAAACATGAATACAAACACACATATCCCAAAGATAGGTGCACCTCAAGAAATAATGTAATTACATCGACTCTTCATAGATAGTCTTCAATCTTTGTAACTGTCATAAATGATTAACATAACTCAACTGAAAATTCATATCTGACTTGACGTGAATGCACATAGGATCTACAACATGTATACACCATGGAAATGAACATGCATAGCTCCAGAACATATGTACTAATAATTGCATATGGAACACTGTTGTATATTATATGTTGTCATCAATGACAAACATACAATCAACTATTTGCACAGAAGCAAATCTCCAACAATCTCTCCCTTTGACATTGATGGCAACATATGATATCATCAACTCAAAGTGTCTTCCTTCTTTTTACAATCTTCTCAATATCCTCATCAAAAGTTCCTCTTCACTGTCACTGCTCTGTATACTCCCCCAGAGTATATGCTCCCCCTTACTAATACTCCCCCTTTGACATCAATGACAAATGATGTTAAACACCATTAAGCAAAGGTACTACTCCAGAAGTAGAGTAGTCAACCATTCATCAGCCACCAAGGACTGATGTTCTTGCTGCAAGTTCTAATCAGACTCAGGAAAGGGAATTACTCCCAACTTCTCCCTGAGATACTCAAAAGTATCTTTTGATAATGGCTTTATAAAAATATCTTCTAATTGTTCTTTAGTGCTCACATAATCCAACTTTACTTCTCTCTCTACAAATTTTTCTCTTAGAAAATGGTATTTGATCTTAATGTGTTTTGTCTTTGCATGCATCACAGGGTTCTTTGACATATTGATAGTACTAGTGTTGTCACAATGAATAAAAATAGGATAATCAATCTGAATACCAAATTCTTTAATCATGTGTTTGATCCAAAGCATTGTTGAAAAATTCAATTCTACTGCAACATACTCAACTTCTACTATTGACTAAGAGATACAATTCTTCTTTTTACTTGTCCAAGTGACCAATCTGTCTCAAAGAAATATTGCTCCTCCTGATGTACTCTTTCTATTATCAACACAACCTTCCCAATCTGCATCTGTGTACACATGAAGTTGTATATTCTCTTAGTTAGGATACCATAAACCATAGTCAATAGTCCCTTTTAAGTATCTGAAAATTCTTTTTATTTCCATTAGGTGATTTTTCTTGGTTTCAGCTGCAAATCTTCCAACAACTCTAACTACATTAGAAATTTCATGTCTAGATTGGGTAAGATATATGAGTTTTCCAATCATAGACTTGTATAGGGTCTTGTCAACTGCTATGGAATTATCATCTTTAGAAATCTTTCTTCCTGTTATCATGGGGGTGCTTACTGGTTTGCAATCTTCCATCTTGAAAGTCTTCAATATCTCCTTCACATACTTAGACTGATTTATGAATATTTCTTTATCTGTTTGTTTTACATTCAATCCAAGAAAGTATTTGATAGGTCCAATCATGCTCATTTCAAATTCACTTTTCATTTCTTTGGCAAATTCTGCACTAAGTTTGTCATTATCTCCAAAGATAATGTCATCAACAAAAATAGCAATGAGTATTAGTCCTTCATCTATCTCTCTTATGAATAAATTACAGTCTGTTGCTCCTTTTCTGAATCCTATCTTTGTTAAGTAACTATCAAGTCTCTCATACCACGCTCTTGGGGCCTATTTAATTCCATAAAGTGTTTTCTTTAATCTGCATACCATGTCTGGTTTATCTAAAATTTTGAATCCTGCAGGTTGATCTATGTAGACTTCTTCCTTCAAGTCACTGTTTAGAAAAGCTGACTTGACATCCATTTGGTATACCTTAAAGTTCTTGAATGCTGCATAAGCCAAAAACAACTTGATAGCTTCAAGTCTTCTCACGGGGAAAAATGTATCAGTGTAGTCTATTCCTTCTCTCTGTGCATATCCTTTAAATTCTAATCTTTCTTTGTTCCTTACCACTGTGCCTTCTTCATTCATTTTGTTCCTGAATATCCACTTTTTTCCAATCACATTCTTGTCATGAGGTCTAGGGACCAGTTCCCATGTTTCATTCTTGATTATTTGATCTAATTCTTCTTGCATGGCACTTTTCTAATCTGAATCTTTTCACACATCTTCAACACTTAAGGGTTCAATCTGTGAAAGTAAGCATACCTCTTCATCAGTGGTTGAACCTTTTTCTCTATATCTTGTCAAGAATTTTGCACTCTGATCTCCAATGATATCTTCCTTAGAGTGGTATTTGGATTTGTATCTTGAGCTCTTACGGGTGATAGTTTCATCTGTAATATGTGATTCTTCTTCACTTGGTTCAGGATTGTTACATGAAACATCAATATAGTCAAACATTTCTTCAATCATTGTGTCCCTATTGATGGTTCTAGGCTCATCTTCAATCATGGGAGCATAGTCATAATATCTTTCTTGAATCATAAACTTCTCATCAATCTTCACATGAGTAATTTCAATGATCTTCTTTAATCTTAGATTAAAACATCTATAGGCTTTGCTTTTAGTAGAGTAACCAAGAAAAATACCTTTGTCACTTCTAGCATAAAACTTGTCAATGCTATCATCTCTCTTGATGTAGCACTTGCTTCCAAAGATTTTGAAGTATTTTAGATTAGTACATTACTGAACCAAAGTTCATAGGGTGTCTTGTCTGTGCCTTGCCTTAATTGTATTCTATTGATAGTATAGACTGTTGTATTGACCGCATCTCTCCAATAAGTATGAGCAACCTTTCCTTCAATCATGATAGTGCGCGCTATGTCAAGTATTATTATGTTCCTTCTTTCTGCAATCCCATTCTGTTGAGGGGTTCTAGGTGCACTTAACTATCTCTTGATTCCATGTTTTTCATAGTAATCATAAAACTGGCCAAAGGTGAATTCTCCTCCTCTATTAGGTCTCAGACATTTTATCTTTAGTCCAGATTCATTCTCAAATTTAGCTTTAAACACTTTGAACTTCTCAAAAGCTTCAGATTTGTCTTTTAAGAATGCAACCCACATCATCCTTGAGAAATCATCAAAAAACAAAATGAAATACCTTTCTCCATAGTAAGATCTTGTTTGAGTAGGTCCACATAGGTCTGTATGTATCATATCTAATTTCTTTTCTGCAGAGTCTTGTTTACCCCTGAATGAGGTCCCCACATGTTTCCCCATCACACATTCCCTGCACATGGTGTCAACTAGTCTTGAAATACTTGGAAGGTCTCTTACTTCCTTTACATTACTTATCTTGACTATGTTGTCAAAATTGATATGACAAAGTCTCCTGTGCCATAGCCAACTGTCATCTAATTTTGCAACAAAACAACTTACTTTTGAATTGAGCTGAAAAACATTACCTTTGGTTTTTGAGCCTAATGAAATCATGTCTCCTTCTTTGTTGTTAATGATGCACTGGTTGTTTTTTAATTCCAACTGATATTATTTATCAAGCAATTGTCCAACACTTAGTAAGTTATGATGTAAACCATCAACATAAAGAACATCATATGTTTTATTCTTTCCATCTAAGGTGATAGAGCCTCTGCCTATGATAGGTTTGGGAGTGTTATCTCCAAATCTAACCATGCCACCTTTGTATTTGTCCAAATGTACAAATCTGTCTTTGTCTCCTGTCATGTGGTGGGAATATCCGATGTCAATGATCTAGTTAGTTCTGATGTCAGCTTTTGAAACTAATGCTAACTCTTGTTCTTTTTCTTCATCTTCTTTGTCCATTTATTCAAGCATCTTTTCAATGTCTTTAATGGAAATGAAACCAATTTCATATTCTTCTGAATCATCATCGGTTACACCATCTTTAGCATGATAACATTCCTTAGTGTACTTGGGCTTGTAATATGATCTAAACTTCTTGACTCTTGTAGGAAACTTGGATGCAAAGTGACCAACTTTGTTGCAAGAAAAACATTTGAATGGTAGTTTTCCTTCATATTTCCCTTTACCTTTCCTTTCTTTCTTGGCAATCATGGCAATGATTTCTTCTAGTTTTGTATCCACTTCTTCATTATTACTAGAGCTTCTCATGGTTTTCTTGTTGTGGACTGAGGCTTTGAAAGTTGTCTCACTTTTGGGTTCTATCTTCAATCTTGATATCTCAAATGCAGATATTTTTCTAATCAAAGTCTCTCTCTTAAAGTCTTTTTAAAATTGCATAGTCTCATCTAAGATATTTATCTTGATCTCATAGTCTACTATTAGTGTGTTCATTAGTTTTTCCATTATATCTTCTTCTAAAATTTCTCCACCATTGTTCCTGATACTTGAAACTGCTTCATTGATTCTTTGATTGTAGGCTCTGATGTTTTCTTCAGGTAGTGTTTCTAAGTTGTTGTACCTTTTCTTCCATGTCTTTCTACGTGTATTCTTTGCTTGGATGTCTCCTTCAAACATATCTTCTAAGTATTTCCAAATAGAGTATGCTTTATCTGTCTTCTTGATCTCAGAAAATTCACTATCGGATAGGGCACTGATTAGGGCTTCTTTGGCGATTGCATTATTAGTGAATACTTCCTATTGTTTGACTATAGAGTCATCTTTTGCAAGGTCTTTCAAGGTGGGAACTTCAATTTCTTGAGTGGAAATATCATAGATCTCAAATCCAATGCATTGAATATGTGTTATCATTTTTTTCTTCCAGTCAAGATAGTTTTCTCCATCGAACTTAGGACTCGCTTTCCTAAAGTATGCCATCTGATCTACCTAAAGCTGTTAGGCTTTCTCTCCAAGGCACTTAGCTCTGATACCAATTGTTATAGTAGTCCCAAAGGATAACTAAGAGGGGGGGGTGAATCAGTTATTAGCTAATTTTATTATTTTCCTTGCCTAGATATGATTAACATAATGTAAATGCACATTCAGATAACACAATAGAGAACACAACAATTTTGGTTATGGGGAAACCAAATAGGTAAAAAACCCGGTGGGAATTAGCACCCACAAAGAACTATACTTAAGTATAATCATCCCTATTAGGAGATCTTGCAACCCTATTAGGGGTTGTTCTTTACAATGCAATAAGTACAGAGACCTAGTTAAAGGTCAGACCCTCTTAGGAGTATTTTACAAGTAACCCTATTAGGGGTGAGGACTCACTGTCCAAAAGCTCATTTCTAAAATGATGAAGGCTACAACCTTCAGTAGAACATATATGCACTATATCTGATAGATGAACTGTTAGAGTAGACATGCTATCTTGATCAGTTCCAGTGTGTTGTATACTTCCACTTCTTCTTCACATAGATCTTTTCTTGATGAATGAAATGTCTCTACTATCCCAAAACAACAGATATTATGTCTTGCACTTGTTTTGTCTTTATTCTTCTCATTCACACTTGGCGTTCATCAAATGAACTACTATAAGTATCTTCTCCAAAGGATGTGATCTTCATCAGCTCTAGGAGTCCCTTCAATACTTCTTTAGTTGGCCACATCAACCACGCAACCTGATTAGAAACACACAACTCATACTGAATAGACGTGACGCTTCACAAAGTCATCTTCACCAAATTAACTCCAACTTCACGATTCTGATAGAACATGTTTGGCACATTTAGATAATTATATTTAAATCATAACTAAACATGAATATAAACACGAATATCCCAACGATAGGTGCAACTCAAGAAATAATGTAATTACGTTGGCTCTTCACAGATAGTCTTCAATCTCTGTAACTTTCATAACTGGTTAACATAACTCAACTGAAACTTCATATCTTACTTAGCGTGAATGCACATAGCATCTAGAACATGTATACACCATGGAAATGAACATCTGTACTGATAATTGCATATGGAACACTACTATATATTATATGTTATCATTAATGACAAACATACAATCAACTATTTGTACAAAAGCAAATCTCCAACAGACTCAAGCTTTGGTTTATGAAAATGCAATTATTTATTGCTAAAGATGCTCTAAGCTAGGTCATGTTATCATTGATTGCAAATCTTCAACGACCAAGGAACCTAAGTTGAAAAATAGAACCTCCTCCCCTTCATGCATTATTGAGGCTTGACAAGAGGTAGGAGACTCTTTAGGGGTTGAATGTTATCCCTTTACAGATGGTCTGTTAAACCTTTTAAATTCACCTAATGATTCCCTATGTTGGAAGCTTCCTCGACTTAAAAGGGTACAATGATTCTAAAGGATAATAAAACATTGATAAGGACTAATACTTTGGAGGAAGGAGAAATCTTCTCCACTCTTAAGGAAAGTCAGGCACAACCGAATGTGATTGATTGAACTCTCTCTCCCTGTATGGAAACTGGTGATAAGTAAGCCCAAATAGGGGAAGATCAAGTGACAATAGAATCAATGAAATTTTTTAAAATGGGTACCAGGGACAATGAGTTTCTCCCTTTAAAGACTTCATTAGGTCTTCAATATTCTAGTGTCCCCTTGGAGGATAGGAGTGTATTTCACCCCCTAGTGACTAAAGTGAAAAATATAGTTTTTATCCAGAAGGAGGATGTTCAAATTGGAAGAGTTACAACCCCCTCTATTTTGAGTCTAGCACTAAAAAAAATCTTACCTGATTGTGATGTTGATGGTGTTATAATTAAGAATATTATTCTCACTTTTAAAGACTAAAATCATGTCTTTCACCCCCAATGTCAACTAGTGCGGGGAAAAAAGAGGAAACAAAAAGGTCAAAACATAAAATGAAGTCTCAAACTAAAAAGGTAGATGTAGGATCTGAAATCAAGGAAGAGTGGCCTTTAGCAAGATTAATGAGGCAAAGGGAGATTGCTAGGGAAATTGTCAATGGAAGGAAATTGACCCTAGATGCTAACACAAAAAATAAGAAATGAAATTCCTTGCATGGAACATGAGAGGAATAAATAGTAGTCAAAAGAAATAAGCTTTGAAAAATTATATCATGGAGTTAAAAATTGACATTCTTTTACTCCAAGAAGTGAAAATGACCATCTAGACCTTCTCTATGATTGTTGACAGAATTTGGCCAAGCTCTTCCTTCTATATCAATGAAGGTACATGAGCTTCAGGGAGCATGGTACGATGTGTAAGCCTAATAAAATCAAAAGTGATGGCTTTTTTTCCCCATAATTTCCTTGCAATGACCTTTACCTCAAGGGATCACATTTGTTATCTTTGTATTGTTTATGCTCCTAACACTCGATTTGGGAGGAAGGTTGTTTGGGGTGATATTTTTTATTTAATCCTTTATGATTTGCATTCATTATGGATGGTATCTAGGGACTTCAAAGCTCCATTATTCTCATCTAAAAAGATGGGAGGCTTAATAGACTACTTTTACAACATGATTGATCTGTCTAATTTTATTTGCAAGACTAGTCTTTTTATATAGATTTGGTGGGACATTCCATCACTTGGTCAAATAATAGGAAATGTGACCATCTTATCCAAATTAAATTAGACAGATTACTTATTTTGGCTAAGTGGGACATTGGTTGTAATGTTTCTTTAAATTCACTCCCAAGAACTATCTCCGACCATAGCCCCATACTGCTCAATTAGTTTGATAGACCCCTATGTAGCCCTCTCCTATTTTGGTATGAGATAATGTGGGTCTTACACTCATATTTTAGAGCATGTATCTAGAGCTAGTGGAACACCCCCATCCATGGGTTGGCCATGTACAAATTTTACCAGAGTTTGGATTTAATAAGAAAATAGGTTAAAGACTAGAATATATCTACCTTTGGAGACATATTCACCCAAATAAAAGAGATTAATTATAAGCTTGAAATTATAACAAATCTAATGGCTTATGGTAGCTATTCCCATTCCATTTTTGAAGACGAGGAAGATTGGAGGAAGAATTTGAAAGATAATCTGAGAAAGGAAGAGGTCTACTAAAACAAAAGATCGAGGGTTTGATGACTTAAAGAAGGGGATAGAAAATCTTCTTTTTTCCATAGATAAACTAGCATACATAAAAAGATAAATACTATAAAGATCCTGATAGATGATTGTAGCCAAGAATCCAATGATGAGTCCTAGCTTGGAGACATGGTTATTTATTATTTTAAAGAATCTTATTGTGAGATTGGGGGTTTGATATCATCGGCATTAAAGGATAAACTCTTATGCTTCCTTCTAAATATTATTAAGAAGGAGGATAATATTTTATTTTGGCTCCTATTTACGAAGAAGTTAAGACTACTATATTTTATATGGGTGCCAATAAAGCCCTAGGTATAGATGGCTTTCACCTTGATTTCTTCCAAGAATTCTGGGACATTGTGAGCTATTATGTTAGAATAGTTGTAAGAGAATTTTTTTCAAGATAGGGAAGCTGCTCAAAAAGTTGAATAACACCTTCATTTCTCTTGTACTCAAAATATAGGATCCTAAAATGATGATTGATTTTAGACCTATCAGCCTTTGCAACACTATTTACAAGGCATTCTCTAAGGTGTTGGTGAACTACATTAAACCTTTTTTGGACAATTTAATCAATTGTAACAAAAATGCCTTGCCCTTGGAAGATAAATTCTAGATGTAGTGGTGTCCACACATGAGATTATCCACTCAATGGAGAAGTGTCATGTGCCTAGTATGGTTTTCAAACTTGATATATCAAAGGCATATGATAGGATTAGATGGGATTTTCTTCTTCGATTTCTTGCAAGACTGGGATTTAAAGAGAAGTTCAATAACCTCATAAGGGAATGTGCATAAACTCTCCATTTTTCAATCTCAATGAATGGAGTCTCTAGGAGTTGCTTTAAGATTGAATGGGGGATTAGACAGTGTGACCCTTTGTCAACTTATATATTTATTCCTTTTTGCTTCTGGATCTTGATTGTGTACACATTTTTTACTCAAAAATTTGTACACATTCAAGATCCAAAAGAAAAATATATATAATTATGGATTGTGGAAACTTTCTCTCACTTACATTATCTATTTATTATGCTTGCTCAAGTCCTTGGTAGGAACATTCTAAGTATGATAAATTTTAAGAAATTATAGGGGGTTAAAGCTGCTACTACTCTACCTCCCTCTATTCTATAATAATTTTTTGATGGTACTATTCTATTTGTGAAATCCTTAGTTGTGGAAGCTAGGGAATGGAAGACATTTCTACTAGACTATGCTAGGGTGTCAAGAAAACATATCAATTATGAGAAAATTAGCATCTATTTTTTTAATACAAAGGAAGACTTGCAGAATAAAATTAAAAAGTATTTGGCTATCAATGTGCAACCTTGCTAGGAAATTACCTTGGTCTCCCACTCATTGTTAAGGGTGTCACTCATGCCTTTTGGAATACTATACAAGAAAGAATGCATAAGAAATTGGCTAGCTGGAAAGGTAAGTTGTTAAGTAGTGCTGAAAAACTATAGTTCCTTGCTGTCTCATTACAAGGTATCCATGTTTACTTCCTTTCCCTCTTTAAAATATCTAAAAAATGGCAGAAAACTTGAAATAATATAGATAACCTTTCTTTGGAGTGGATTGGAAGAAAATAAGAGATTGGCTTTGGTTAAGTGGGATATTTCTTTTAAACCAAAATACCAAGGTGGACTAGGAATAAGGAAGCTATTAGTTCTCAATAAAACCCTAATTTCTAAACTGAGATGGAAATTGACCCTTGAAAAGGTGGAATGGTGTAAACTTATAAGGGAAAAATATGTTAAATTTGATAACTTTTATAAAATCCCCTCTTCAAATGACTACCCCTTGGGATACCAAATATGGAAAAATATCCTCAAATGTTAAAGTATCATAAAGGATGGTATAAAATGGAAGATTGGTAATGGGAGAGAAATTAGGTTCTAAGAGGATATCTGGGTGGGGGACAAAGCCCTCAAAAATGACCTAAACTTTAGGAATTTGATGAAGATCTCAAAAAAAAAATTTGGTTCACAAGTTGTCGATTATACAACAAATTGTATGTGTTGAAAACCTACCCGTGTGGAACAAGCTCAAACATGCAAATGTTAGTGGACAACAATAAAAATATCATAAAGATGTTATAAAACATGAAATAAACACAAAATTATTCACCACAACCTCTAATGAGCCAAACAAGGGCACCCAATGCCTTGTCAATTTTCTCTTAGATATTATTGTGGGTGTGCTCTCCGAACACAATAATAAAATCCCATTAGATTACTTGCAAATGAAATGGGTGATCTTAAGATGCAAGCTAATGGATGATGAAAGACTCAAGATGATGCAGGAGCATCTTGGGTCATCTGCAATCCTGCTCAACCCAAAAAAATAAGTTTGTTTTTGTTTAGAAGCTACTCTGGAAATACTATGCTACTCGGGCTTAGTTGCTCAGTAAAGTTTGTCTGCTACTCGGGTTTTGTTGCTCGGGTTTTTCTGCTCAGGTTTTGTTGCTTGGGCATACTTGGGTTTTGTTTCTCATTTTTTGTTCCATGCTTCTCGGTCATGTTTTTCTCTGTCGCTCGGGTTGGTCTTTTGTTGCTCGGTTATGCTCTTATCGACGGTTATTGATTTTTGATGATCTCCTACCCGAGATGCTTATTTTGGGAGTTGTATCTTTGGCCGACTTCTTCAGTTAATTTTTGTTGCTAAATTGATTTGGGGTCTCTCATTGGGATCTATGTGGACCTAAATCTAGGTCTCTCTTATGGATTTGAGCACTGACCTCTTTGGTGGACTCTTGTATATACTATTTTGTATGTTCTTAGTTTAGGATATAAATCTTAGAGAAAGAAAGAAAATGTTTAGATATTGAGATCGAAGGTCTATGATCTCTATTGTATGAAGATCTTATTATAATTCATTTGAATATATGGCCAAAAATAGGAAGGATTTACAGCTTGGCATGTAATGATTTTGATCAAGTTAATATAAAGGATCTCTATTGTTTCTTCTCTCACTGTGTTGTTTGGCTTCCACATTGGTTCTACAAGGTGGTTTGGTAGTTTGGAGTGCCTTTGGCCCCTTCTCCATGCCCTGCCTTGGATCAGGTGGTATCAGAGTGTGGTGAGATCTAAGTTCCTTCTTGAAACCCTAACCCTAGTTGGTATTGTTGTGGGGTAGTAGATTGCGATCTGACCTACACATATAGAGGGATTCAAGATGGTTCGTGGGAGAGGAAATGCAGATCTAGGTCTAGCTGATATGCTTAGATAGATGGCTGCTAGATTGGAAGTTGTTGAGATAGCCCAACACAGAGGAAGACATCTTGAGGATGTTAGTGATGATGAAATTGAAGAGGTTCAAGGTGAAGCTGCACCTGCACCTGTGATGAATTAGGAAGAAGAGAGATTCCTATGAGATTTAACAAGTTTGAAATCTACACCTGAGTTTAATCCTCCCGAGTATAGTGGAAAATTGGACTTTGGTGAGTTGATTGAATGGATAACTGGGATGGAAAAGTATTTTGAATATGAGAATGTGGTAGAGGATAAGAAGGTGAAGATTGCAAGCACAAAATTGAAAGGACATGCATCCCTATGGTGGGAACATCTACAATTGGATCAAAAGAAGAAAGGTAAAGAAAAAATCAAGGTATGGGACAAGATGGTAAACAAATTGAAGGGCAAGTTTTTACCTTGTGATTATCAGATTAACCTAATTTGATGAATGCAAAGTATGAAGCAAAAAGAAAAATAAGTTAAAGACTACACTGAGGAATTCTACAGATTGGACATCTGATCTAGACATGTTGAAGATGAAGTGGAAAGAGTAGAAAGATACCTAAATGGATTGAGAATTTCTATACAAGATGAGATCAGTTTGGTCAAGATGGAAAACATTGAGCAGGCATACCAATTTTCCCTAAAAGTTGAGGAAAAGTTGAACAAAATATATGAACAAAGACAAAGAGGTAGAGGAGGTAGATTCCCTAGAGGAAGAGGAAGATCTCATGGTGAGAACAGTAGATATGAACACATATCAAGACAAAGGAAAGACTGATTGGAAAGGCAAAAATCCATACCAAGGAAGAGGTAATTAATCCACAGGTGTTTATAGTAGGAAAGGATTCCAAGTTACTTGCTACAATTGTGGTGAAGAAGGACATAAATCCTTTGAATGTACACATGCAAGCAAGAAAGGTAGTAGTATCATAAATGCATTGGTGCAAGAGGACTCACCAAATGAAGTTGAAAAGGAAGGAAATTTCATGATCTGAAGGATACTATGGAGTGAGAAGGATAAGCAAGATCCTATCAGGAAAAGTTTGTTCAAGACCAGATGTAGAGTTGCAGACAAAGTTAGGAAAGTGATTGTTGATAGTGGAAGCTCAGATAATCTGGCATCTAAGGAAATGGTTACAAATTTGTAGTTAGAGAGGATGAAACATCCAGAACCCTATCATATCTCATGGATCAAGGATGATCATACATTAATGGTGAGTGAACAATGTTTTGTGAATCTAAAAATTGGAAAGTATTTTGATAAGGTGTTGTGTGATATTATGTCTATGGATTGTTGTCATATTTTTTTGGGTAGACCTTGGTAATATGATAGACATGCTATACATGATGGAAGATTGAATAGATACTCTATTTGGGTTGATGGTAAGGAGAAAGTTTTGTTATCTTTGGTTGAAGAATCTGTTGGTGAGATATGTACATATGTGAAAGTTTGTCTGATGGAAGGTAGACAGTTTGTTAAGGATTTGAAAAGAAATGATATATGTTATGCTTTGATTCCTAGCAAACCGAGTAAGAATACAGAGGATGACATTCCTGCAGAAGTTGGAAAGTTACTCACTGAGTACAGGGAGATAATTTTAGATAATGTACCTGATGGTTTTCCACCAATGAGAGATATCAATTACTGTATGGATCTGATTCCTGGAGCTAGTTTTTCGAACAAAGCATCACAACGGTTAACATTGACTGAGAATGAAGAGCTTAACTGGCAAGTTCATGAATTGTTGAACAAAGGTTTGATCAGAGAAATTTTGAGTCCATGTGCAGTACCTTTTGTATTGGCACCTAAGAAGAATGGAGAATGGAGAATGTGCACTGATTCCAAAGCAATCAATCAGATCATAGTAAAGTATAGGTTTCCTATAATTAGGATGGATGACATAATGGATTGTTTGAGTGGAGCAAGATATTTCACCAAAATTGATTTGAAAAGTGGATATCATCAGATCAAAATCAGAGAAAGAGATGAATGGAAGACTGTTTTCAAGACAAAGGAAGGTTTGTATGAGTGGTTGGTTATGTCCTTTGGTTTAACTAATGCACCGAGTACATTTATGAGACTAATGAATGAAGTTTTGAAGAAATTCTTGAACAAATGTGTGATTTTATATTTGGATTATATTATAATATTGAGTAAGACTAGAGAAGAGCATTTATGTATATAAGACAAGTGTTGCAGAGATTGAAAGAAGAAAAGTTGCTAATAAATCTGAAGAAGTGTTCCTTTATAAAAGAAGAGCTTGTGTATTTGGGATTTGTGATTTCAGATGATGGTTTGAAGATGGATCTTGAGAAGGTTGAGGCTTTACTGAGTTGGCATACACCTAAAAATATCACTGAGGTAAGATCATTTCATGGATTGACGAGTTTTTACAGGAAGTTTATCAGAAATTTCAGTTCTATTTGTAATGTTATGACTGAGACAATGAGAGGAGACAAAAGAGAATTCAAATGGACAAATGGAGATGAAAAGAGTTTTGAAGCTAAAGGTTGTTGAATTGCCTGTGTTAGCCTTACCTAATTTCAATAAGGCATTTCATGTTGAATGTGATGCAAGTGGAAGTGCAATTGGAGGTGTGTTAACTCAAGAAGGTAAACCCGTTTATTTCTTTAGTGAAAATTTGAATGATGCAAAAAGGAAATATTATGTCAATGATTAGGAGCTCTATGCTATTGTGCAAGCTATGAAGAAGTGGAGACATTATTTGATGCCAAATGAATTTGTGTTGTATACTGATCATACAAATTTACAATATTTGGGTAGTCAAAATAAGTTGAACCAGAGACATATGAAATGGGTAGAGTATTTGCAGAGCTTTACATTTGTGATTAAGCATAAGAGTGGAGTTTCTAACAGAGTTGTTGATTCATTAAGTAGAATAAGATCTTTGTTGACTGAAATGAGAATTGAAGTTCTTGGTTTTGATGACATGAAGAATTTGTGTGAAAATGATCCTGATTTTTTAGAGAAGTGGAGAGTGTGCAGAGAACCTTAATTCAAATCAATCAAGTAAGTATGAATAATATTTCATTTAGGAAGATATGTTGTTCAAAGGTATTCAATTGTGTATACCAAGAGGTTCAATGAGAAGTAATTTGATAAAAGAGAAACATAGCAGTGGATTACCTGGACACTTTTGTATTGATAAAACATTGAGTTTGCTGAAGGAGAGGTATTTTTGGCCTCAGTTGTATAAAGATGTTTAGAAATTTGTAAGAAGTTGTGGATTTTGTCAAGTTGAAAAGGGAGTGAGTCAGAATACTAGTTTATATACACCTATTAATGTTCTTGAGAAACCTTGGAGTAATATCATCATGGATTTTATTCTTGGCTTACCTAGGATAGCTAGAGGTAATGGTTCTATATTTGTTGTTGTGGATAGATTTTATAAGATGACACATTTCATACCATGTAAGAAAACATCAGATGCAGTACATATAGTAGATCTTTTCTTTAAGGAAATTGTCAGATTGCATGGATTACAGAAAAGTATCATCTTTGACCGAGATAGTAAGTTTGTTAGCTATTTTTGGAGAACACTTTGGAACAAGTTGGTTAATGAGTTGAAGTTTAGTTCTATATCTCATCCACAAATTAGTTGACAAACAGAGGTTGTAAACAAAAGTTTGGGTAATTTTTTGAGATGCTTAGTTGGAGACACACCAAGCAATTGGGATTTGATGCTAGCACAAGTAGAATTTACATACAACAGTTCAGTGAATAGAAGTACTGGAAAGATACCTTTTGAGATTTTTCATGGCACACAATCGAAAGGTATATCAGATTTGAGAGATATTGTTGGAGAAGAGAAAACAAGTGCTAAAGCAGAAGAATTTGTAGAATTTATGAAGACATTGTATGAAGATGTAAAACAAAAGATGGAGAAAAGTAATCAGAAGTACAAAGATAGTGCAGAAAGATCAAGAAGACATAAAACATTTGAAGTTGGTGATGCTATAATGGTTCATTTGAAGAAAGTAATATTTCCTATTGGAACATACGGTAAACTAAAAATGAAGAAATTTGGTCCTTACAAAATACTAAGAAGATTTGACAGGGGAAATTCTTATGAAGTTGAATTACCTGATGACATGGATATCTCACCTATATTCAATATTTCAAACTTGTACAAATATCATGAACCTGATGAAGAAGTGAGAGTACCATGTGATTATCCTAAGAAGTAGATAGAGGAAGTTGAAAATATTTTGAAACAAAAAGTTGGCAGAAGCACAAGAGGAAAGGAATACATGGAATATTTGGTAAAATGGAATAACAAAATGATTAAGGACTCATCTTGGATTTCTCAATCTAAGTTGGATTCATTTCAGGTTGGACCTGATACATGATTCAGGGAATCATTTCTTGTAACCTTTGGTGTCTGATGCAGAAGCATCTTGGGTCATTGGCAATCCTACTCAACCAAAAAAAAAGATGTTTGTTTTTGTTTAGAAGCTACTCTAGAAATACTCTGCTACTCGGGCTCTATTGCTCAGTAAAGCTTGTCTGCTACTTGGGCATGCTTTTTTGTGTTTCTTAGGTTTTGTTCCATGCTTCTTGGTCATGCTTGCCTCTGTCACTCAGGTTTTATTCCATGCTGCTCAGTCATGTTTGTCTCTATCACTCGGGTTGGTATTCTGTTGCTTGGTTATTCTCTTACCGACGGTTACTAATTTTTTGTGATCTCCTGCCCGAGATGCTTATTTTGGGAGTTGGATCTTAGGCCGACTTCTTCAATTAATTTATATTGCTGAATTGATTTGGGGTCTCTCACTGGGATCTGTGTGGACCTAAATCTATGTCTTTCTTATGGATTTGAGTGCCAACCTCTTTGGTGGACTCTTGTATATATTCTTTTGTATGTTCTTAGTTTAGGATATAAATCTTAGAGCAAGAAAGAAAATGTTTAGATATTGAGATCGAAGGTCTGTGATCTCTATTTTTGATTAAGGTAAATAGAGGTTTTGAATGCACCCCAAAACCATTTACATTAAAGTACTAGAGATAAGTTCAGTGATCTATGTTGTATGAAGATCTTATTGTAATTCATTTGAATATATGGTTGAAATCGGGAAGGCCTTACAGCCCGGAATGTAATGAATTTGATCAAATTAATATAAAGGATCTTTGTTGTTTCTTCTATCACTGTGCTTTTGGCTTCCACATTGGTTCTGCAAGGTGGTTTGGTAGTTGGGAGTACCTTTGGCCCCTTCTCCATGCCATTCCTTACGTCACAAGAGCTAGTATGAGGAACTAGCCTCAAGCTTCAAACAATGTAAATGAGATTCAAACTATGAGCTACGATGATATACAAGAGCTAACAAGATAAGATGAATTTTGCATTATCCTAACATGTAATATCTAGATTTAGAAATGATGAACGAGACTAAAAATGCTAAGAACTTATGAGAATTTCTAAAGCTAAACTAGCATAATAAAAATGAAAATATGAGGGAGATTGATTTATTCTTGGCAAGGCTCTTATTTGGATTTTTGGAGCAAGGATGAGGGTTTGGATGAGGTGGAACCTATGTGACATCTACATAGGGGCCACATAAGGGGACACATAGGATAAGTAGGATGACCATGCAAAAGTCAACCTTAGACAAGATGGGCATTTAAGGTTGAAAGGCTCAAGATTTTCTCACACATGTGTGAGCAACCTTAGGGAAAGGAGTGGGGGACAAAGATGTAAGAATGTAGTTGGAGAGTTTAAGGAGGTTTCGTGACTTCCTTGCGATGACTTTCTCACACATGTGTGAGCAACTCATTAGGGACTAATAAGGTTAGGAATCACTTTTTAAGCATGATTAGTGAGAGATTAGTAATAAAGGAAGGTTTAGTGAGTGAAGTGATGGGTGTAGGGTAGGATCTAAGTTTAGATTAGAATTAATTTAAATTACTCAAGGCTTAGAAGAATATTAGGAGTGTGTAGGATAAATATAAATTTATACAAAAGGGGATTTATGGAAGATATGTATTAAATTAAATTAAATACATTGGGGGGGAGAAGTATTTAAATTAAATTTATATACTATAGGTTATGAACTTATTTAAATAAATAAATTTATTTAAATAAGTAGATGAATATAAAAAATATAATTAATAAAATTAACCATAATATTATAGGAACATTAATTAAATAAAATTTAATTAATAAATATGCTATACGATGATTTTAGGTGTCCACATTTTGTTCCTCTTTAATGCAACATAGAGAATGACATCGTGTCAAAGAAAATAAATTTACATAGATGCCCTAGAAAGAAATTGGGTATCTAAGATTCATGTCGAAGTGACGATGATAAAAGAGTGCGCCCCCTCGAGAAAATAACACAATTTTTTTTCTGTGGAATTTTCTTGAAAAAGGCAAAAAGGTCAGAGAAGAGGAGGAAAATGTTGAAAAATTGCATGACCATCTAGGGATGGGAGAAAATAGGATGAAAAATGGAGCTTGAGATGAAGAATGGGCCAAGAGGAGGCTATAAGTAGGGCCAAAAATCCCCATGAAGGGTCACTTTCACCATGACCAATAGAAAAATCAAAGTGAGTGAGAGAGACATGGCTAACAAAATAGAGAGGATTCAGCTTGGGGAGTGCATCTGGACCTATTAGAGACCTACCGAATGGGACCCACCTATGAGTCCCTAAAATCTTCCCTTGTGCTTTGTTTATGCTTTCAATTTTTGCATTTAAAGCACTTTTCCCACATTTAATAGGGGTATTTTTAGCTGTCAGGGTGGAGACGTTGATCAACTAATCGTTGTCTGTAGGGACCGGGAAAGGGGGAATAGAGACGACGATCGACTGATCATTGTCTCCGTAGATGGGGATTAGGGGTCAGGATAGTTCTTAGAGATCATAGATAGGATACGCCAATCCTCATTTCCATGAATTGATATTTTTTCCGATCCATATCTTTGATGCCTAATTGAAATATCTGTGGACTGGGAAAATTTAAAAAAGGGTGATGCTAAAATACATGACCCTAGGGGGCCAGGGAATGACTCAGGGGGGATAAAGAACATGATGCCCTAATCTAGGCTACAATACAGGAAGAAATTGGCTAGAAGTAGGTTAAGTGGATGTAGGCTTAGGAGCCTCCACTCAGTCTGATGGAGTGCTAGCCCAACATCATGGATCTAAGAGGATGAGTGGCAACAGTAGAGTGGAGAGAGGTGACCCTGTGCGGCCTCAACCACATTCATGAGTGGTTGAGAATCTGAGTGCATAATGTGCTCATGACTGCACTCATAGAGTAGTGGTATAACGACACATCAAGATTTTACCTACCTAATGGAGAGGAAAATATCACATTGCTCGATGCCTAGAGGATCTACTGGGTGCCAATTACATGCATGATTATAGAGTATGTGCTGGAGGGTTCAAAGCCCTACATGGAGACATGCTTCAGACAATTTTTTGTCACTTTTCCACAATGTCAAGAGCGGATGCCTTGGAGGGGACTAATGTAGGCAGGGATACCATGAGCAACGCTCTACATGGAAAGGTTGATCAGAGGTAGGATGTGTCCATATTTAGCAAGACACAAATTTGTGCACAATTAGGCTAGGGTTCTGAGCTTTATGCTTGAGGAGGAGGGTGTGGTTTACTACTAGGGACACACCATCTTAGGTTAGATATACTATGACCTACACATGTGAACCTACCGAGGACAAAGGATTCTATGCGCATGAGTCACATTTCTATTAGTATGGGCATGGGAGCACATAACTACCATGCAATCAATCCAAACTTGGGAAAGGTGGGAGATGCATGAGCCATATGAATGTAGGCATCAACTTCCTATAAGATACGACATGAATAGGGGTGTCAGTTACTAAAGGAGACTTTTAGATGACCTTAATATTTTTTACTAGATACTTTATTGAGGATGTGATCCATGGGGATATTGGGATGATCAGCATCAGAGGGAGGATGGGATGTTAGATATGTTTTATCTGGGGTATGTGTAGATAGATTTATAGTTGATTGGTTGATTAGTGTATCACATAGAGAGGTATATGCCATCACGGTCAGACCTCAGTTTGGGATCATACAGGATGCTATACTTAATGGATTTCCTCATGCATTGGCAAAATGAGAGGTAAGGTTGTGGGGAATAGGACTAGATTTTTCAGGGAGTTTGAGCACCATGGAGAGGGATGTAGGAAGTTATATGGAGGCTGGGATAGGACACAGTGATAGATACATGTATGAATCTCACAAATGCATAGTTGTGGGTTGTGCATAGACTAGTGCACTTGATAAATCCTGGATAGGTACATGCGAATGAGAAGGTAGGATGAAATCAGGATGGTGAGGGGGTAGATGAGGATGGAAAAGGTGATAGAGATGTATGCGATAAAAATATGACCTATATCCTGCAAGCCACAAACATGCAAGATTTAGGAAAAATAAAGATTCAACCTATACTAAACATTTTAAACCTAAGCATGCAACAAAACAAGAAATCTTCACCACAACCTCCAAGGAGCTAAAATAAGGGCACCCAATCAACCTTGTTTGATTTTCTCTTAGATAATTTGTGGGTGTGCTCTCCCAAAACAATACTAATAATCCCACTATTATGAAAGATGCAAAATGATAAAGGAATGATGAATTTGAGCACAAGTATGTGGAACTTGCCCCAAATCTCATAATGATGAATGCAAATGCAAGACCTATTCTAAGATTGTAAATGAAAGAGATTACCAACTAGATTCAAATGAAAACTAAACTAAATATTTGGATGCAAGATTCAAAGCTAAACTATGAAATTAAATCTAGATTACTATGCAAGAAATGAAGTCTAAACTAGGATGAAAATGCAACAACTATGAAAATGAAATTACTAAGAATGGTAGAATGCTTAAGTGTGCAAGTGCTCAAGTATGCAAGTATTCACAACTAACTTCAAATTCTTACTCTAGTTGCAAATGAGGAGTGATGACTCCTTTTATGGACTTGTGATGAAAATGAAGGGATAGGATTAAGAGGTGGAAAATGAGTGGCTAAGATTAAAATGTAAGGTAGGGTTTGATTTGGGTGTTAGAGATTAAGAGGCAAAAGGGATGAGTGGCTATGATTAAGTGATTAAAGAAAGTGGTTGAATTTTAAAATAAAATCCATATGAAGAGATAAGTGCCAAGTTTCACAAGCTCAAATTTTTGAGTTGATCCATGTGATTGCACATGATTGGCTAGGAAAATAGAAGAAAAAGATTAGTGAATTTAAAAAATAAACAAAAAAATTTATTTAATAAATAAAGGAAAAAGGATCAAAATTAAATAAATAAGGTTTATTTAATTTAGAAGAGAAAAGGCTAATGAATTATCTAAATAAATAATAAAATGTCAAATAATAAAATTCATTTAATTTTAAAAAGGCTAAGCGAATTTATTAAATTAATAATTTAATTAATAGAGGAATTAAGATATTTTTGGTTGTTTACATTTTTCCCCTCTTTGATGCGGTGTGAAATTTGGAATCATGTTGAAGAAAAGAAAATGAGACATCAGAGAGAGAAGAACATGTGCCCCCTCAAGAAAATTGGCCAAAAAAGGTAACTTAGGAAATTTTCTCAAAAATGGAAAGAAGGGTAAAAAGAGGAAAGAGAAAAAAAAACTTGAACCCACTAAAAGACCTAGTATAAAAAGTAAGGAGGGAGCTCACAAAGGTTATTTACACCATGAGGAAGGAGAGAAATGAAAAATAAGAGAGAGAGGTAACGACTAGGGGAGCGAGTCTGAGTCTACCAGTAACCAATGGGCATGGGCGATTCGGTAAGTTTGAAAACCCACCTATTTTTTTTAGCTAATTTATTATTATTTTTAAAAAAATATTACTAAGGGTGGGGAGGGGGACTAAGAAAAAATTGGAAGAGGGTGGGGGAAGGGGAGGGTGGTGGTCGAGTAGCCCATCCCTCAACAAGAGACTCTGCTCAGCTGGGGGGGAAGGGTGGCAGCCGAGCCACCCGTTTGTTGACGGGAGGCTCCGTCCCCGCATGGAGTGGGCATGAATGCTCATTTGTGGGGTGAGTGCAACCACCCATTTGTAGATGGGTGGCTTTGCCCCAAATAGGGGCTGGCGTAGCTATACATCCATAGATGGGTGGCTCCACCCCACACAGGGGCAAGCTAATCGCCCATCTATAGATCGACAACCTCACCCCACATAGGGGTGGGCACAGCCACCCATCCAAGGATGGATGACACCACCCAAGGAATGCATTGGAAACAACTGTGTCATCCATCAATCGATGGGTGTCTCCACGGAGAGGGGGAAATGAGGGTATACCATTGGCATGCAGACACTGACGACTAGCCAAGGGTGAGTGAAGCCTTTATGAGGCCAGAAGAAGATAGGAGGAGGAGGAGAGAAGAAATGATAGAAAAGTTTTAGCATGCCCCATGCATACTCAGGATACTAATCTATTAGGACTAAGGGCATGATTGACACTTAGATCAAATAATTACAATTTTTTCTAGTTGTAGGATCCCGACCATCTAGTTAGGTTGAAGGAGTGATGACCAAATATGATGGAGCTGATGGGAGACACTAACTATGATAGAGTGGGGACACGTCATAGTGTGTGGAATACACCATGTCCATGAGTAGCCATAGTTGAGAGCACATAATGCACTCATCGCTGCATTAATTGAGAGATGACATTCTAACACATCAAGATTCTTGTTGATGGGGGAGGTGATCATTATGCTACTAGAAGTTTGGAGGATTATATTAGTTCTGATTAGGGGACACATCCTAGAGTATCGGTTAGAGGGTGCCAAGGCCTACCTGGAAGCAACCTTCAGGAGGTAGACAAATTAGCTACTATTATGATGGCTTGACATGGCAAGGAGATTTATAGGCACACATCCCTAGGATGGCACTCTATTTGGTAGGGATGATAGGAGGGACAGTTGTACTAGATCATTCAGGACATGGGTTTCTGATTGGATGTGCCAAAGTTCTGATATGAATGTTGGAAAAGGAGGAGGACATAATGTACTGTTGGGGGTACATGATCTTAGCACATTTACACTACGACTTGCACATGTGTGCCTATCAGATGCAAAATATGGTAGGACTAGGGATGATACTACTTCTCATCTGGGCATGAGAGAATATTGTAGTGGTCAGACCATTGCAAGGAGGAGGGGTGCAACAGTGATATGAGCCATATGTATGTTGGTATAGACTACAACTGACCTATGAAGATGTGAGATCAGTGGAGAGTCAGCAGAGATGAATAGATGACATTATATGGTTCGATTGGATTCCATACAGAGGTTACGAGATATGGGGTTATTGGGTTGATCAGGAGGGCGGGAGTCTAGATGCAAAGTATCTGGGGTATGTGTAGACAAATTGTTGGTTGATTAGCACATCATCATTTCAGATAGCCTAGTACATGCCATCACGTGTCTATAGATAGTTTAGTTTCATACAGGATGTAGTACCATACAACTATCGATATCATGTCATCTCCAGAGATTGGATCATTATGGGGGATAGGAGTGGATCTACAAATTTTTAGAGCTAGTTGGAGAGGGATACAACTAGTACCATGGAAAACAACATAGGAACATGTAGAAAATGTAGGGGTAATCATAGAGTATGCACAATGGTGGGATGAGAACAGGCCAGTGAGATTGATAGAGCTAGGAGAGGGGGAGGAGTCAGAGGAGGAGTCAGAGTTAGGGGATAAGGATAGGGAGGGGGATGATGACAAGGAGATTGATGATGATAGTGATGGTGGGGAGGAAAAATGAGAAACAATGCTATGGGTTAGGAGGGTGATAGTATTCTAGGATATAGAGTAGAGGAGACAAGTAGTCCAGAGGCCAGTCATAGGTGGCCCACCTCTGGCACTGAGAGGAGCTATGCCAGAGATACCAGAGTAGGGACATGGAGAGAGGGAGGATCCAATAGAGCCAACACAAGGACCACCTCCATACGATGTGATGTAGGAGGATCAAGACATGAGACTAAAGGATGATGAGATACATGAGGACCATGATCAAGTGGTCATCCTTCAAGACGAGGTGGCATTATTAAAAAGAGTAGCAGTGGAAGAGAGGGATAGAGTGTACAACATGAAGGGAGCCCTAGACACACTACATGGATGAGTGGACTCAAGAGACTTCACCATAGTTTATACTCACATGGGGGTAGTAGCTCACTAACAAATGGAGGATCTAAGAAAACATGTACATGATCTAGAGAGAGGGTAGGTGGAGATTACAATTGACATGGGTCACTGGTAGAGGCCCACAGGAAAATAAAAGGGGGAGAGAGGGGTTTCCCTAAAGGAAGCCTTAGGATAGGGGGCCTTACAGATAGCACAGGAGGCCATCACAATCACTATACAAGAGACCAGACTAGTCGAGGTGGGGGATTATTATAGACAACTATATCATGATGTTTGATGAGCCTCTTAAATGGCCATTTTTTTAAGTGCTTTTTATTTTCTTTTCAGCAGTTTACTTGCAAAACAGATACTTAGACTTGTGGTTTTATATGAATATTTTATATGTGTAAACACATAAGTAGGAAAGTGGGTGATAAAAGAACATGGTATATTTGCTTGAAACTGATGGATAGAAATAACAAAATACAATAGTTATATGCTAATGAATGATCATATTCCCTATGCTATGTTTGTGGGTAGTTTCCTTCCTATATCCATGTGCCTTGCAAGAGTATTAATTATAACTTAACACTTCTTTCCTAATATTAATGATGAGAATATATATGTATCAAAGGTTGTGTGTGCATTAATCATTTTGTAGGGATTAGCCATGGCATATTGAAGATCAACATCGTGATGCTGAAGAAGTCAAAGCCAGCCATTGCTACAAAGACGCCATCATGTCGAAGAAGTCGAGTAAGAGGTTGAATTAAGTTAAGGTGTTGCTGCAAGATCTTCATATGAGGAACAAGTCAATACAATTTTATGTTAAATATAGCAGGCGGATCTAGAGCCACCATGTACTATATTCTGGGAAGACTTATTCTCGATGACTGATATTTCTATTATGAGACATTATGTATCTGTAATGATCCTCGTTAATGGAGTGATCTTAGATTTAGGGAGTAGTTGTATTTTTCCTTTAAATAAGGTGACTATTGTAACTCTTTTTATTTAGTCGAGTTAGTTGATATTTTTGAATAGAAGCTGATATAGTTGTAATACTATTTTATTTATCCAAGTGTATTTTCCATGAATGAATAGAATGCACAGTTTGAGTTCAATTCTTTTTATCTTGTTTTTGTTTCTGTTCAATCATCCAAGGGGGGTCACTTGGTGAGTGAACTACTTTATTAGAGTAGAAATCATTTCCATGTTTATTAAGAAGTAAAGTAGAACTCTATTGTTCATGCAACCTCTAGTAACAAAACTAGTATAATGTTCCTGCAACATAGGCAGGTAGAGTAGTTCCTATCTGTGATTACTATTTTCCTAGAGTAAGTGCATTTACTTGAGTTAGCATAGATTTCCTGAAGCTTAATGCATTTCAATTTCATAGGATTAGCCATAGAATCAAGAGAGTTTGAAGCATATACTTTGCAGATGTCATTCCAAGTTTATGTCCCTGGTTGATAATTAAATGACACTGAATGATCTAATTAGCAACTATTTAGGGTGTCCAATCCTGAAATAAGCAGTCCAATGCTATGGGTTTCTAAGACAATTATTTAGCCAATCATTTTTTGCACTGCTACTGGGGATGGTGTTAGTTCAAACTTACTTTGGTGTTCATGTTCCCATTTTTCATAATTTAGGACTCAGTTTGAAGCAATCCATTTATGCATAGAAGAAGAGACCTTCGTGGGAGATTCCTTCCTTGCAATAACTAGGTTGAACCATTTGATATTTTTAATCCTAATCCAGAGGAGCCCTGAGTTGAGAGTGAAGAAGAAGAAAACCCATTTGAAAATCCATTTGCTGATGCCCAAGGAGAAATATCTTTGCCATCGTCCTTTGAAGGATCGCTACATTTGCATGACCTTTTTGATGAACCTGAGTATCAAGACAAACCATTAGCTCTTGTTATCTATCAACCACAATAGCTAGGTCCTCCTCCAAGGATGGCTCAGCCTACTTTTCCTTTCCCCATTCCTCCCCAGTGTGGTAATCATAATCTAAAGAACATACCTTCCTCTGGACTTCCCAAATTTTATGGCCTCATCACTGAAGACCCGAAACCTTCCTTTTTGAGTTTGATATCCTCTGTGGGAGTTATGATTACACAAGTGACACCCATAAGATGAAATTATTTCCATATAATCTTAAGGAGGCATCTTTAAGATGGTTCATGGGGTTGGTTTTTAATGCTATAGCGAATTGGGATGCAATGAGAAATATGTTCCTTTCTAAAAACAAAGAGTACTATAGGGGTCAAGATTTGAAGGGAGGTGACATTTTAAAAATGTCACAAAAGGAGGATGAGACCTTTGAAGACTGTCTCAAGGTTTATGTCTAACCTATATCTCAACACTTAACATCATTTGAATGAGGAGTCACAAAAACATCTTTTCCTAAAAGGTGTAAATGATGGAAGCATTGAGGCCTTAGACCTAATGGCTGGTGGAGACATCACTCATAAGAACTAGGCTGACATAAAGAATATATGTATGAACTATTCAAGGGATACTATGAAGAAAGGAAGGGGAATAAGATATTGGCCTCTTAAGTCCAATGGTTCAGGAGTATCTAAGATGGAGTTGTCCAATCTTCTATATGAATTCAAGAAGAATATCATCAATGATGTTGCCACTCAGCTAGACAACATGCAAGTGCGAAGGAAGAAGGAGGATGCAAAAGCTAGGCTGGCTGAATTCTACTCTCACTATAGAGAGAAGAAAAGAAACTGTAAGTGCAAAATAGTTGCATCTATGGACACTAATTCAATGCCCACCAGACTTAAAGCTATATATGAGGATAATGGAGAGTTTTTCTACATGGCTCAAAGGTGACCATGGGATAAAAGACAAGGTGTACTGCCTCAAGACCCCCTGAATAATTTTGGTTATAATAATAGTAGTCAATGGAAAAACCAAAACCCTTAGAATTCTATCCCTCAAGGACAAAATTGGAATTATAATTGGTCTAACCAACACCCATAGTATAACCAAAATTATCAGTAAAAGCCTCCATTTAACCCATACCAACAACAATTTAACCAATATCAACAACCACAATAGAATAACCAATGGAAACCACATGGTAATTGTAACCAAAAACCTCAATGGGGACCCAATCAGCCTAATCATAAATAAGCTATTATGCCTCCACCTCAGCAACAAGCTATTATGCCTCTACCTCTTGCAACCAATAATAATCCTTATAAGCCAAAAAAACTACCTGCACAACCAACTCCAAATCTTAATAATGATATCCACTTAAGATCAGGAACTATGTTTCCTACACCTAAGGAGATTATAATAAATGAATTTTCTGATGCTGATGAAATACCTAAGAACCAAACCACTTCTGCTCCACCTGTTCTGCAATCTACTCCAATTTTGAAAAATCTACCTTATCCACATAGATTGGTTCAATTAGCACCCTCAAAAGAGAATCATATTACAATTGATTTGATTGACCAACTTAAGAAAATTAATATCCAAATACCTTTATTAGATGCCCTAAAATTAATTCCCATTTATAATAAAGCAATCAAGGAAGCCTATATCAAGCACCCTGGTAGAAAGAAGAAAGATCCCAACACTGTCCATGTCCATGGGAAACTTTTTGTTCTCACGCTCAGTAAAGTCTTGATGCCTAAATACTCTAATCCAGGAAGCCTAGTGGTTACCATTCATATTAATGGTATACAAATACAAAATGTCTTGATTGATTTAGGGGCATCCATCAATGTGATGACTATGGAAGTTTTGTTAAGACTTAGCATCATTGGTTTAAGGGAAACACCTACAATACTCTAGTTAGCTGATAATTCTATAGTTAAGCTAGATGGCATGGTAGAGGACATCATTGTCACACTTGATTCCTTGGATTACCCCTCATATTTCATAATCATGTCCCCCAAAGCCACACTAGGAGGATATCTATTAATCTTAGGAAGACCTTGGCTAGCCACAATAGATGCTTGTATTGAATGTCACTTAGGAAAAATGACAATATTTGATGGGATCCATACCAAGAAACTGACTCTGTATTCTCCATCCAAACCCCAAGCTAAACTTGGCCAAGTTATCTGACCAGACCTAGGTGATGCTACCCTTGAAGAAAATTCTATGTAACAAATCATGATTATTGGCAAAGATCCATTTATCGTCTCCCAAGAAGAAGATTTCATACTAGTGGCTATTCTCACCAATCACTATGGCTCTGATGCATCTTCTTATCATGTCCCTAACTATTCCCTCCAAACCATACTACCCAAGCAGAACTCACCTAAGTTTCTTGTAGCACCTAATTACCTTAATACCTTGTTACCACATGAGATTAAGTCGCCCTCATTTGTAAAATTTATGATGCTGGATAAAGTCAAAAGAGTAGAAATAACCTTAGGTAAAGAGTTGAATGTCAATAAGAACCTCTCCAAATCTTAGATGGCCAGTCTTATCCAACTTTTGAGGGAAATTTAGCAGGCCTTTGCATGGGACTATATCAATATGAAGGGGTTGGACCAAAATATTTGTACCCATAAGATTTACATTATTCTCGAGTCCAGACCAATTAGACAAGCCCAAAGAAGAATTAACCCTTCTCTGAGAGATATAGTGAAGACTGAGTTACAAAAACTCCTTAAATGTGGCTTTATATATCCTATTTTTGATAGCCATTGGGTTTCTCCTTTAGTAATTGTTCCAAAAAAAGGGGGGAAATGGAGAGTTTATGTGGACTATAGGGAGCTCAACAAAGCCACTAAGAAAGAACACTTTTCATTACCTTTCATTGACCAAGTACTTGACAACCTTGTTGGTAAAAAGTATTTCTCATTTCTTGATGGATTCAGTGGCTACAACCAAATCTAGATATCACTTGAAGATTAGGATAAGACAACGTTCACCTATCCATGGGGAAAATTTTCTTATTCTATCTTTCCATTTGGATCGTGCAGTGCACCTTCTACTTTTCAGTGGGTGGTAATCAATATTTCCTCTGACATTTTTGCTGACTGTATTGAAATACATATGGACGACTTCACTGCATATGGAACTACATTTGAGGAGGCTCATTCTAACTTGGAGAAAGTTCTTAAAAGATGTCAAGAATATAATCTCTCCCTTAATAGTGAGAAGTGCTACATGATGATGGAAGAGGGATTTTTCTTAGGACATTACATTTCATCCTTTGGCATCTAAGTTGATCCTGCAAAGATTATAGTCATCACTACACTTCCAACTCCAGTAAAGAAGAAGGATGTCAAGATTTTTCTTGGTCATGTCGATTACTACAGGAGATTCATTAAGGACTTCAACCAACTTCCAGCCCCATTGTACACCCTGTTGAAGAAAGAAGCTGAGTTTGAATGGATAGCTAACTGTGAACTATCATTTCAACAGCTGAAAGATGTTATGACAAAGACACCTATCCTTAGAGGACCTTACTAGAAGCTTCCCTTTCATATTCACACTATTGCATCTGACAATGTCATTGGAGCAGTGCTAGGAAAAATGGAAGGTACAGTTGAGCATGCTATTTATTACATTAGTAAAAACCTACAAGGTGCTGAAATAAACTATACTATTACTGAAAAGGAATTTCTATCATTAATCTACACACTTAATAAATTCAGACATTATATTACTGGTTATCAAGTATTTGTATACATTGACCATTCAGCAATAATATACTTAATGAACAAGCCTGGCATCTCTAGTAGGTTAGCAAGATGGTTACTCCTCATGCAAGAGTTTGATGTGACAATCATTGATAAACCTGGTAAAGCTAATGTGGTGGCTGATTTCTTATCTAGATTACAAGTTCTAGATGATCATGTAGCAATTGATGTTAACTTCCCTGATGAGCACCTATTCTCTATTGATACTTACAATCCATGGTATGCTAACATCGCCAACTACCTTTCTACAAGAAGAACACCTCCTCATTTCTCGCCTAGAAAGCATAGACTTCTGGTTGAGAAAAGCTTCAAATTTTTGTGGATCTTAGAATTTATGTTCTACACAGGTCTTGATCAGGTCACCAGAAGATGTGTTCGCAAAGATGAGACTTATGACATCCTTCAGACTTGTCATGATGAGCCATGTGGTGTCCATTTTGCAGGAAAGAGGACAACATACAAGATCTTGACAATAAGATACTATTGGCCTACCCTACATAAGGATGCAACTAAGCATACAAGGCATTGTGACTGATGCTAGTATATGGGACACCCAACCAAGTTAGATGAAATTCCCTTGTAGCCTCAGGTGGTGGTGACATAATTTGACAAATGGGATATCGATTTAGTTGGACCTATCGAGCCATCTTCTCATGGTAAGTCATATATCTTAGTCTGCACTGACTATGCAACAAAATGGGTAGAAGCCAAAGAAATACAACATGCTAGAGATCCTAAGGTAGCCAAATTTCTATATGAATATATCTTTATCAGGTTTGGTGTGCCTCGTGAGATAGTAATGGATGAAGGTGCACAATTTACTTCTAATCTTATTGTTAAGTGTATGCATGAATACACAGTGAGGCATGGTAAATCTTCACCATACCATCCTCAGGCCAATGGGCAGGCATAGATAACTATGTGTGAATTAATTACACCTTCATGAGATTGATTTATTTAACTACAATGCTATGGAAAAACATAAAAAATTTAAACTAAAGAATTGTAATCAAATCACTAAACATCTCATGGTTCTCTAACTAGTATGCTAGTAAAGCTCTCAACCTTAATCTCTACTAGTGACAATCCTAGAATGAGAAATTGATAAAAGTATATGCCTAATCTAGCTCAATTCTCTCAAGTGATGACAATAATGAATTCAAATGCAACTAAAATTCTCTCCATAATGCTCAATTGCTATGATGATCTTTCAATTATGCTCCAATTTTCTATAAAAATGGCTATGGTTTGATGCTTTTGCATTCGAATTTCAAGGATATGATTATGCTTAAAAATGACTTGTTAATTGATCATGATTAAGCCTTGGTTGAGTGAAATTCTTTGAGGTGGTTTCAAATTGGGGGACAATTTAAATGATTGTCTCAAAGGTTGAGACAAAGGGACAAATTTGAGTGATTGAGATTCAAAGTTGAAAATGAGTGATTGAGATTCAAATTTAGGAGTGATCCATGTGCTTTGTGTTCTC
>MU226282.1:2248918-2287275 GCA_018584345.1 Thuja plicata
ATTGTGTAACCTTAAGGTGTTATCAAAATAATTCCTACCACTGAACCACTTTGAGTATAGGATCCATCAAAATATAAGGTCCATGTCTTTGCTTCTACATTAACAATCTCTAAATCAGGAAAATTCACTTGAATTGGATGTGTAGACTCTAAAGGATGTTCGGCCAACTGATTAGAAATTACTTGTCCCTTTATTTCTTTCCTATCCTCATACTCAATGTGAAATTCACTAAGTACCATCACCCATTTTGCAATCCTTCCTATTAGGGTTGTTCTACTAAGTAGATACCTCAAAGGATCAATTTTGGCAATTAACTTCACTTTATGCATCAACATGTAACGTCTAAGCTTTTGAGATTCAAATACCATAGCTAGGCAAGCCCTTTCCATGAAGCTATAATTCAATTCATATTTTATCAATATTCTAATCAAGTAGTAAATGGCTCTTTCTTTTCCTTCATTGTCTTCTTATGCCAATAGGACCCCTAAAGATTTCTCCATTGATGATATGTAAAGTAACAAAGGTTTTCCTTTGATAGGTGACATCAAGATGGGTGGATTCACCAATTATGTTTTTAACAATGTGAAATCTTTGTCACACTCCTCATTCCATGTAAAAATGGTGTCTTTATGTAGCAACCTTGTGAATGAATGGAATTTTTCCACCAATTTGGAAATGAATCTCCTTATAGATTGAAGCCTTCCTTGAAGATACCTCATTTGGATAATATTCTTAGGAATTTCCATGTCCATTATTGCTTGTACTTTCTCAGGATCTACTTCAATGCCTTTTGTAGAAACAATGTAACCTAAGAGTTTTCCTGATTGCACCCCAAAAGCACATTTCTTTGGATTGAGTCTAACTTTGAATTTCTCTAACCTTGTGAATTGAGTTCACAGAGGACATTTTGGAAAAAGTAACAAGAATGCCGTAGGAAGGAGAGAAATGGCCTAAAGACATTGATTTACGCTCAGCTAGGGCACAGTTCACCTTGCATGGTGATCCACGGTTAGACATTGACAAGAAGTAGGGCACCTCAAGGATATCATTGCAAATGGATTACATGCAGCTATCTACGTTTATCATATCATACTTTACTTGTGAATTCCATTAAAAATATCTCCACAAACTGCATTCCAAGATCTTGAACGCCCTCCATGATGACAACAAACCGGTAAATTTACCTAGCTTTTTATTTAACATTGTTAAAAACAAATATTCTCTAGTTCAATCAGGAAAAGATCAATCTATTTCCCATCATTGTTTAATCAAATTAATTGTGGAAATAGAATTAAATAAGCAATTGATTGGGACTTGGGATGAATTCTTAGCAATGGATGAAGTAGTGCCTAGAGAGATCATCCCTAGAGGCCAGGGTATAGGAAGAAGAGTTAACACAGCAATGGGGGTTTGCAAATTACTTCAAAGAATAGAAGCCATTCCTGAAGCCTCTTCCTCTAAACCTAACCCATCTAAGAAAAGAGCTTATAATATTAGTACTCCTATTTCTAATAGGAAAAGAGGTCAAAGAAAGGAAGAAGATGTCATTCCTGACACCCCACCTTCCGTGAAAACCAAGTCTGCTTCCAAGAAAGACAAGGGTAAACCCCTAGAATCAGAAGGAGTAATTCTAGAATAGTAGCCACACAATGATAATGTTGTGTGTGTGAAATAGTGCACCTATTACCTGCGACACAACACTTCAATAGATCATTAGATTAGTGAAAAAGCATAAAAAGAAAGGGTTTCAAACTTAAACACTAAAACCGATCTATTGCTTCCAATCTAGGAGGATTTTAAAGAATGCCATAATCATGCCCTCAAATTATGCACAAATCAGTGACAAATACAACCTAAGAATAGAAGATTTGAATTAAATTAGTCTAAATGACAAAGAAGCATGCATATTTATCTCTAAAAATGTAGATAACAACAATGCATAATATTAAATCTAAGATGCAATATGAATTCACAAAATGATCTAAATAGCATAACAACACTTTTAACTCTAAAATTATGGGCTTATTTGAGCTCAAAAACTCATTCTATTTATAAAAGAAATGAGGAGAGAGAGGGGGAACAAGGGTCATTAATGGAGTTGTAAAACCCATTAATGAGGTGTAAGATAAATAAATGCCAAAGATATTCATGAGGGGTGGGCTTGAGGAATCTCCATTAATAATGCATTAATGGGAGTATTTAAGAAGCATGGTGAGGGTGTAAGTCCAAGTTTGAGAAAGTGGACTTGGAGGGAGTCAAGCTTGAGAAAATTAACTTTCTCAAGTGGGTTGAGTTTCTAATCACAATTTTAGGAATGTGACATCATTAGGAAGTGGGTTAGAATGAGATTAAGATTAGGGTTAGATTTAGCATGGGGTGAATAGGTTGGGATGGGTTTGAACCCAGGGTCAAGGTGGCTGAGGTAGGTTAGGTTAGGGGTTAAAGAGAATATTATTGAAATGAATTATATTTAATATATTCATTCAAAAATAGGAAAATCAATTATTTAAGCATTTGATTGCTTTAGATAATTAATTAAGACTATAGCCAATTAATTAGATTAATTTAGGATAGAAGATAGGATTTTGCAAGTGATTTGATATAATAGGGATTTATTCAATTCCTTTTAAATTAATTAATTCAGCCATGTTTGATTTGAATTAAATTGATTTGATTTGAATGGCTTAGGTGATTAATAAAATTTAGTGATTAAATTACTTAGGAGATTAAATCTGATTTGAATGAATTATGCCAGCCGATTGAAGAGTTATCTGGACATAATTGGGGGTATGATCACACTTAGGGAAAATAGGGTCTATAGTTAGAGAAGACCAAATCTAGGTGGTTACATTTTCCCCTCTTTGAATTGATGTACGAGCAACATATTGATTCAAAGAAAGTTTTTGATTTTTGACTTCATAAAGATTGAGAATTTCGCTCATGATCAAACGAAATGCCTGATGAGATCAATCTTGCACTTGATTAAACTAAACTGATAGAATTGACTTTGAACTTAGTTTTCATACAAAGGTCAATAAAATATTTTTAAAAATACCAATTTTGAACTTGGTTGTCATCTAAAGATTGATAATACTGATTCCGAACTTGGTTGTTGTTCAAAATTCAGTATGAAGCTACCAAGAGCTTAGTAAGAATCTTTTAAAATAAGGAAACACAAGATATCCAGCTTATGAGAACCAAAGCTTTCTATCCAATAGTTCTGACTTAGTCAAAGAAACTGTCATGACCCTAGTTGTTTGATAACAAAGTCATTTTTAATGTTATTTCGAGCAAGAATTTGATTGATGATAGTGTGATCATGCCCCCTCGGGAACAAAATTAGATGAAAGAAATAAAATCCCTCTATTGAAAATGATGTATCACTTGCAGGAAGGAGTAGGTAAGAATAGATTGGAAGAAGCAAAGAAATGGGGGAGTGTTTTAAGAATAAACACATGAGAAATAAGTTAATTATGTGAAAATGTGAGTGGTGAGATTGATAAAATGATGTCGGACAAAGATTTTTGATGAAATGTGCAATTTGATAGGTTTTTGGAACAGATGGAGCAATTCTGCATTTTCAGGAATGGTCACAAAAATATGACTGTACTGCATAAAACACCTTAGGCACCTTCGATTTGGTTCCCATTTGATCAAAAAGAGAATAGAAATGGATTTTTAGTTTCCTGGAAGGAGTTTTGGAGCTTCTAAAATGCTCAAAAAGCCAATATATATCTCCAAAATCACCATTTTACTATTCATTTGCACTTTTACCCACAATAAATTTGAGAGCTCTACAGAGAAGATGGTGCTCTCAGTCAGGAAGCATCATTTCAAGCTCAGCTATCATCATCGACGCTCGACCGACTATGCACCTCCGATAAGTACTTGTAAAACTACCTCGTAAATTTTGCAATTTTGAATTTCATGCATTTTTATAGCTTTTATAGCCCTTTAGATATTGGGTCGCATCCAGGATTCTAGATCGCACCCTGCTAAACCCTTGTCGTATCTAGTTTTTCCTGGATCATATTTTGTTTTCCCAGATTTCTGTATCACATCCAGTATTTCCTGGATCGTACCAATTACTCTATTTTAGCTTAGATTAGGATATGAAATTCAGTTTATGTCATATCCTATCCTTTCAAGATCATACCCCATTTTTGGGGTCGCATCCTAGATTTTTGGAATCACACCCAGTATTCTCTGTCACATCAAGTATTTCAAGGATCACATCTGGAAAAAGAGATTGCACTCTATTTTTCAAGGACTGCATCTGATTTTTGGGACTTAGAAACTTAGCCATTGTGAGATGTTTATCTGCTGCAGATCTTGAATCACATAGCTAATCATGATTCTACATTTTTTTCATAGGTAGAACACTAATTTATCTTTTAATTGCCAAAAATAGGTCAATTTTGAGGTAGTTTCATTTTGAGGGACATCCAGGGCATGTGCTTGCCTTGAATGGACAGTTGTCAGAGGATGAGCAAGAGGTAGTGGTCTATGTAGGACTACAATCACTAATTGGTTTACCTGATATAGGGGTAAATAGAGGGTTGTTGACTCCTCTTACTGAGAGATGGCACTCAGAGCACAACACCTTCCATCTCCCGACCGGGGAGATGACATTCACACTAGAGAATGTGTGGCATATACTACAAGTTCTAGTTATCGGCTATGAGGTGCGCTTTGAGTTGACTTCTACTGTGGTGATTGGTGCAGCTCATTGGTATTTCCAGGATGATACCATTGATCGGAGATACATTTCATGGGACTATATGTGTGATCATTATGATCGATTATCTGTATATTTGGTGGGCTTGATTGGTGGCATCTTGATGCCAGACAAAGGACAACATGGATTCCTTGTAGGATAGGTAGACATGCTTGAGTATATGATTGTCTCTAGAGGGAGATTTGCATGGGGTAGTTGTATTTTGACCCATATGTACTGAGATCTCCACGAGATTGTTTACCATTATACTCAGAGCATGAATATGGGGATTTTGATTCTTCAAATTTGGGCCTAGGAGCACATCCCTGTGACATGACCCATTGTAGATAGGCAGCGTGCACCTGAGTAGCCTTATGTTTATATGTGTGCCAATTTGATTCAGCAGCCCCATCTGGGCAAGGTAGAGTACTAGCGGAGGATTTTTGATGATATGAAAGAGGTAGTATGGCGGTCGTACTTGGAATGTGAGGAGTGGACCTATAATGCTAGATAGGTCCCATTTTTGTTTCAAAGTAGGTACCTGATCGGGAGGACTAGATACGTCATAGAGCAGTTTGTATATACCCAAGTTTTGAGACAGTTTGATTGATGACAGGGTAGGAGCCAGGATGTGACCATATATGCCAGAGTTCTTGATGAGGCACCATTGTGGGGTGCCTAGCTGAGATATGAGACTGCCCACCAGGAGATCAGAGATATGGTCGGAGTTGATTTGGATCTTCACTATGATGTTGTAGATGCAAGCTATTTAGATGGGTACATAGCAGAGATGCTCCAGCATCCATTCCCATGGTTTACTGTTCCTGAGGAGGCCATTCCTCGCATAGAGGACTTGGTAGATTATGATCTGGATGATCACCCTACCAGGGGGAGAGGGGGAGCATATATAGCTAGAGATGTTGAGGGAGGGAAAGATGGAGGTAGAGATGAGAGAAAAGATGCTAGGTTCCCTCCTCCAGATGATGGGGATGATGGTGGAGATGATAGGGGAGGTGGAGCTGTGGGTGGCACTGCAGATGTGGCTAGTGGCACTGCATGGTGGATATTATAGGATTAATGTTGGATAAATCATTGAATTGACTCCTCAAAATTTTTTACCTTAGGCGTAAGTTTTGAGAACCACTCCATGGCATTTCCTCCTAGAATTCCAAGAAAGAGCCTCATGAGGTATGTAGGTTCATGCATGTATTGTATGCTCAGAGAATAAAATTCTCTTACGTGGTCATGTGGATCGTTCTCTCCTATATATTTTTCATATTTTGGTCTTTCCATGTTAGGAGGAAACAAAATCATAGTAATACTCTTGTCTAAGGGAAATGGACAAATGGAGTCCAAAGAGTATTTTGTCTTGGGTTTAGTCTTCTCCTGTTTGAGAGTTGCAAGCTCTATTTTCATCAAGGTGAGTTGCTTGGAGAGAATAGAAATAGGAGTGGATACCTCATTTTCCTGTAGCTGTTCCACATCATAATCCTTGGGTAACTTTACACCAGTGGATGCTAGATGGAGAAAGTATTTCTCTTTATCTTTGCCAATCATCTTTTCCATTATCTTTTGGAACTTCTTTCTCTATTTAAGTTTATCGTATTCTTCTTCAGTGATGTCTTCCTCACTGCCTGACTCAAACAAAGGATGGTCAAAGTGTGGTTCTTATTCCTCATTGCTATCTTCGTGCTTTTGGTTTTTGTCATTTTTGTAGTCCTCAAAATCCTTACTCCATTCGTGAGAGGTTCATTCCATTTCTAGAGAATCTAAATTAAACAAGGAACCACAAGATGTTTCTCCTCATTGAAAGTGTAGGGATCTTAGAGGTACTTTCACTTCTTTAGAAGTGTACTTGTTGCATCTTGTGTTAACCATGTATTTGTATCTCAACTTCGTCAAAGTTTTTTGATAGTGTCAGGTAGAGTCTTAAATCGTTCAAGTGAGTGTGTCTAGGTGGAAGTATCATTTGTGTTTTGGTGGAAGTAAATTATTCCATCATCAGAGGGTTAGAATGCCCTGATAATGAGCTGGGAATCAAGTTTTTGTAAAAAGTGGATAGACCACATGTATTGAAACTGATCGCAAGAAACTGATAGGACATGCAAGGTAGACGTCTAAAAAAGTGTTTTGAAATGGCAGTAGGGAGACTAGAAAAGACAACAATGACATACTAATGAGAGAAAAGGGTATCCAAATCTATTGAGGTTTTTGGAGAAAATAATCTGTAAGTGCCCACTGTCCTAGATGCGAGCCAGGAAATATAGTATGCAAGGTTTTGATGACCCAGGATGTGATATTTTACCCTAGATGTGATGATGTGCTGACCAGATATGATGAAGTACACTAGATGCAAGCCAAGATACCAGATATGAGCTAGGAAATCCAGGATGTGAGTTTTTGATGTCTCTATTAGATTTTGTCAATTTTGAAAATTTTGCCTTGAAAGTGCATGAAGTTTGTTTGATCCATGATCGTGTTCGGAGACTTGTTGGTGAGTGAAAAACACGTGTAGACAAAGGATTGAATTTTGTTTCTTTTTTGAAGGTATTATCTTGTTTAGTGATCTTTTAGATACATCAAGTAGATTTACATGGTTAGGGGAACAAACACATCCTTATGCCCTGATTTATAGGTAGAGGATGAAAATCCTTGCTCATTAACTTAAGTACACACTCAAATTGTAATCAGAATATAGCCATCACCAAGCATGCAAAGGCTCTAGTCATGATGTTGTATTATCTGACTCCAAATGCAAGTGAGGGCACGAAATGACGAGTGTCTTAGGGTTATTACTTTTTTCCTTGCACAAGGATTATCACCCTTTCAGACATGAATTGGGTAGTTTTGTCTATGAAGTTCATTGTTTATGATGGGGCAATCCATTTGAAACTGTCTCCCATAGAATTGCACAAATAAAAATTGAGGCGTATAGCCCTATGAGTACTCAAATATGTGTAGTCTCACAAGCAAGATTCAAGTGGCTCCACTCTACACATACCCAAGCATGTTCAAAGAATGACGTTGAAATTTTGAGAATAAAAATGACTTCATCTTTTGAGGCTTTGGCCTACGAGGAAGAAATTATTTATAGTGAGTTGGAAGGGTTGGTGTAAAACCTGTCCTCACTTGGGTAATTCCCAAGAGATTTTTTCCTCAACCAGCAGGCCCTCTACTGTTTAATAAACATACAAAGGATTGGCGAGTGTAGGATGTCTAGATTTTTTATTCTTCAAAAAGAACAAGAGAATACTCTCCTAATCCATGCCATTTTCTCCCAAAACACTTCAATCAAGGGTTCTTTCCCTCAAGCTATGTTGAGCTTGATTTAGATATTCCTAAGTTAATGAAAATAGGATGCGTGAAAGAAAATTTGTTTTTTCCAGTTTCCCCAAAGTTAGATGATTTGTTTGTTCAATTTTTGATCCAAAACTTAGACAATGAGATTTTCTTGTTCAATTACTTGCAATGTTAAGTGATTTGTGTTGTTCAATTTCTGATCCAAAAATGAAGTAAATGATGTAACTTATTCAGTTATCCCACAAGATTTAGTGATTTGCTTGTTCAATTATTGATTCCAAAAATGAATTAAAGTGTGAGTTTGTTTGCCCATTTATCTCCAAATTCCTTTACAAGTGTTAAACCAACATCTGATTTTCTGATTTTCCTTAAAGGAAAAGAGCATAGTAATATGGTCGATTTAACAAATGTTGAAAAAATGTGTTAAGTTTTGAAAAATATTTGTAAATGGTTAGTACTGAAATTAGTTTAAAAACACCTGCAAACACACACATTAGCCAAGTCTCCCTACATCCTTATCAGCGACCTGCAAGCATTAGTTAGGCTATCAAAAGATCAAATCAACAACTGGTTAAAGTGTTAGGGGTTAGGCAATGAAGTTCACAAAAATTTCAACCAGATGCGATTGTAGAATTACAAGAAATGATGCAAAAAACCAGATGCGAGCCTCTGTGACCAGATGTGATAGAGTGTTTACCAGATGCGAGCCTATACTAAAAATGACCTAGGAAATCCTGGATACATGCCTAGATTTCTATGATACGAGGGCCTATCCCAGATGCGAGCTTCTGCTACCAGAAATGAGCCTGGACCTAAAATCTAGGAGGAAAATTAGTGAAAATGAAGTTGAAATGAGGCAAAATCCAAATTGAGCCCCACGGTGGGTGCCAAAAATGTGTGTCTAAAATAGTGCACCTATTATCTGCGACACAACACTTCAATAGATCATTAGATTAGTGAAAAAGCATAAAAAGAAAGGGTTTCAAACTTAAACATTAAAACCAATCTATTGCTTCCTATCTAGGAGGATTTTGAAGAATGCCATAATCATGCCCTCAGAGTATGCACAAATCAGTGACAAATATAACCTAAGAATGGAAGATTTGAATCAAAATAGTCTAAATGACAAAGAAGCATGCATATTTAGCTCTAAAAAGGTAGATAACAACAATGCATAATATTAAATCTAAGATGCAATATGAATTCAAAAAATGATCTAAACAACATAACAATACTTTTAACTCTAAAATTATGAGCTTATTTGAGCTCAAAAACTCATTCTATTTATAGAAGAAATGAGGAGAGAGAGGGGGGACAAGAGTCATTAATGGAGTTGTAAAACCCATTAATGAGGTGTAAGAGGAATAAATGCCAAAGGCATTCATGAGGCATGAGCTTGAAGAATCTCCATTAATAATGCATTAATGGGAGTATTTAAGAAGCATGGTGAGGGTGTAAGTCCAAGCTTGAGAAAGTGGACTTCGAGGGAGTCAAGATTGAGAAAATTGACTCTCTCAAGTGGGTTGAGTTACTAATCACAATTTTAGGAATGTGACATCATTAGGAAGTGGGTTAGAATGGGATTAATATTAGGATTAGATTTAGCATGGGGTGAATAGGTTGGGATGGATTTGAACCTAGGGTCAAGGTAGCTGAGGTAGGTTAGGTTAGGGGTTAAAGGGAATACTAATGAAATGAATTATATTTAATATATTCATTCAAAAATAGGAAAATCAATTATTTAAGCATTTGATTGCTTTAGATAATTAATTAGGACTATAGCCAATTAATTAGATTAATTTAGGATAGAAGATAGGATTTTGCAAGTGATTTGATATAATAGGAATTTATTTAATTCCTTTTAAATTAATTACTTTAGCCATGTTTGATTTGAATTAATTTGAATTAAATTGATTTGATTTGATTGGCTTAGGTGATTAATACAATTTAGTGATTAAATCACTTAGGAGATTAAATCTGATTTGAATGAATTATGCCAGTCGATTGAAGAGTTGTCTGGACATAATTGGGGGTATGATCACACTTAGGGAAAATAGGGTCTATAGTCAGAGTAGACCAAATCTAGGTAGTTACAAATGTTAGTAACACAGCTGATGAAACTTTGCCCTCTTATGAGGAAGTGATGCCAGAAGAACCTCCTGTATTAACTACAGAGGAGGTGTCCACCAGTAGGAGGAAAAACAAAGATCCTCCATGCTCTTTCTAAACCCCTACTAGGAAGAGTGCAAGGCTTTTTACCAACATCAGCAGAGATGACAAGTCACCTATTCAATTTGTGAATGTATATTCCTCTGATTCTATAGGGAAGTCCTCTTCTAAGGCAATGGTTCAGAAAAGTGCAAATAGTGATACCATTTCCCACAATACAAATTTTGAAGCAAAAAATAACCCTAATATTGATTATATCCTCATAGATAGTGATAGGGATTCTGAGGAGGCAGAGGAATTTGTTGATGACTCTGTTGGAAAAGATAATGTTGATAATTCAAAAAAATTACCCGCTGATGAATTCCCTACAATTAATGAGGATGTTGTTCAAAAGGTGTTAGAGAAAATAAACAAGGATGGGTTAGACACGCTAGCTAAAGAAGATGAATAATGTCAAGCAGATAATGCAATAAAAACTCTTGTTATATGGAAAGGGGGGGCTTCCACTCATGAAGGAGAAATAAAAACCCCTCAACTTGCACCAAGATAGATCGATATTCTTAATCAGGAACCCATGCCACCATCATACCTATCTACACCCTTAGCTGTTGAGTTGAGCTTGTACTAGAATTTTGTATGGGAAAGGGCACAATGGAAATTAGAAAAAATAAAAATTGAAAAAGGACCATTGATGATCAAGCTCATCAATTAGAACAAAAAATAGATCAGATTATAGTGTTGGAAAGAAGGGTTAAGAAGATTACTGAATTAATTCCTGAATCTATGGCATGCAAGTCACAATCTCCCGTCTATGCTCTATTTCTTAAGGAGAAATTTGTTAATTTTAAATTAACCAGGATTGTAGAAGGACTGAATCCTTCTATTTCAGCACCTCATGAATTCTATGATGCATTTTAGTCAGCTTCCATGTCTATAAAAATATTGTTATGTAAATTATATTTGCATTGTCTTTTTGTACCAGATGATAGGGACTGGAATTCACTACTGCATGTGGGAGATGTCCAGTTAAGAGAAGTGACATCTTGAATGCAGAATGAGATAAGAAAGGAACATCAAGATTTGCCATACAAAAATAGTGAAATAGATGCACCCTTGCTAATGAGGCCTAACGTCCAGCATCCTAGACAAACTCTTCTTGATTGGCTCTTAGTCACTATGAACCCAAGTGGAGCCAACAAGGTCTACCCGGTCAGAGAGAAAGCATATATAGAGTGGGATCAACACTTGTCACATAATATTGAGGTTGCAATCACTGCTTGTAGGCATAGATGGGTAAGGGTGTCACATGATCTGAAGGTTTGAGAACCTCATTCTACACAAAACCTGACTCTTTCCACTCACTGAGCCCCATGGTATATAATGTTGGGTAGAACACTGCTTAATTACTAGATTCCATTAAGGTTCCAACTGCCTATCCTCTTACAGCCCTTGTTAGTAGTAAATGAAAGTGCAGAAGATCATGACATGGCTAAAGAAGTGCAGAGGTGGGAAAGACTCTAGGAAAATAAAGACTCTAGGAAAATAATGGGTATGTCAACTATGTTTTTGATGAGCCAGGAGAAAATATTTCCAGTGACCTGAGACTACGAGCTAGGATCCACAACTTCATGATTGCTAGGGACCAGCAATAGGACAGTTGGGGAAATGATGATCCTCTTAAATGGCCATCTTTTCAAGTGCTTTTTATTTTCTTTTCACCAGTTTACTTGCAAAATAGATACTTAGACTTGTGGTTTTATATGTATATTTTATATGTGTAAAGACATAAGTAGGAAAGTGGATGATAAAAGAACATGGTATATCTTCTTGAAATTGATGGATAGAAATGACAGAATGTAGTAGTTATATGCTAATGAATGATCCTATTTCCTATGCTATGTTTGTGGGTGGTTTCCTTCCTATGGCCATGTGCCTTGCAAGACTATTAATTAGAACTTAACACTTATTTCCTAATATTAATGATGAGAATATGTATGTATCGAGGGTTGTGTGTGCATTAATCATTTTGCAGGGATCAGTCGTAGCATATTCAAGATCAACATCATGATGTTGAAGAAGTCAAAGCCAGCCATTGCTGCAAAGACGCCATCATGTTAAAGAATTTGAGCAAGCGGTTGAAGTAAGCTAAGGCATTGCTACAAGATCTTCACATGAGAAACAAGTCAATACAGTTTTCTGTTAAATACAATGCGTGGATCTAGAGCCACCATGTACTATAGTTTGGGAAGACTTATTCTTGATGACTCATATTTATGTTATGAGACATTATGTATCTATAATGATCCTCATTAATGGAGTGATCTTAGATTTAGGGAGTAGTTGTAGTTTTCCTTTAAATAAGGTGACTATTGTAACTCTTCAGAGTTATTTGAGTTAGTTGATATTTCTGAATAGAAGCTGATATAGTTGTAATAATGTTTCATTTATCCAAGTATATTTTCCATGAATGAATAGAATGTATAGTTTGAGTTCATTTATTTTATCTTGATTGTGTTTCTATTCACTCATCCAAGGGGGCCCACTTGGTGAGTGAACTACTTTGTTAGAGTAGAAATCACTTAACATGTTTATTAAAGAAGTAAAGTAGAACTCTGTTGTTCCTGCAGCCTCTAGTAACAGAACTAGTAGATTGTTCCTACAACATACATGGGTAGAGAAGTTCCTATGCATGATTACTATTTTCCTAGAGTAAGCACATTTACTTGAGTTAGCATAGATTTCTTGAAGCTTAATGCATTTCAATTTCATAGGATTAGCCATGAGAATCAAGAGAGTTTGAAGGATATACTTTGTAGATGCCATTCCAAGTTAACGTCTCTGGTTGATAATTAAATGAGACTGAATGATCTAATTAGAAACCATTTAGGGTGTCCAATTCTAAAATAAGAATTCCAATGCTATGGGTTTCTAAGACAATTGTTTAGCCAAGCAATGTTGTTCTAGCAAGTTAGAAAGCTCCATGGTACAGTGAGAGAGCTACTAGCCATAGTCGTACTACAAAGGGAGGTGCATCATAGGGATCAATGGCGATGAGATCACCACAGGATATAGGAGAGGACAACTCCATAGGGGTAAGGGGACCAGCTACATGAGGGACCTCCCTTTGATACACTTTGATACATTTTTATAGTTTTTGACATGAGATGAGATGTACAGCGACACTTAGGTGCACATGCATTCTGGATGTACTTATTCGATGGACTTGATGTACCTTGTATATTTTTATGATGATACTATATGGATGATGTATTATAGAAACTTTATGCATATTTATATGATGATGCAATATTTACCTTGATGATACCTATGTGATGGACTATGTGATCTGTGCTATTATGTTTTATGATTTGTGCAAACATATGATGTTAGTGAGATGTTCATGCTTATATTATGAATGGATGCATGTATATGTGATGATTTATTATATGATCTATTATGAGACTAACATGTTTTATGCAGGATGGGATGTAATTATATGTGATGTATTAATGATGTAAAGTTAAATGATTTATGCATGTATTTTAATGAGTAACTAATGTTGTGAAATGTCAAAATGTGAAATGATATGCAAATGTGAACACTAAATACAAGCTAAAATGAACATGAAAACTAAATTATTTTTTGTATCAAAGTAACCCAGAGGAACACATAGGTAGGCAAGGAAGAGGGGATTAAAAAGGCCTCATAATGCATAGTGCAAAAAATGAATTTAACTAAAATGCAAACCTAACTATTGTAGACACCCCAAAATGGATAGACTTGCGACCATACATTAAATTAATAATTTCTTTATATTAATTACTAGTTTTTTAATCATTAATTAATCATCTTATTTCATCTAAATCCAATCATCTAATCATTCAATCATTTCCCCAAAATTAATTAAATAATTAATTTTATTTAATTAATAAACCTTAATTAATTAATCTTTATTAATTAATTAAATTCAATTTCCTAAAGTTTAAAATTTAATATTTAACTTATTAATTTATTCTTCTAATAAGTATATGGTTTCTTTCACTTCCAGTACTCTGGGTGTTCTGGCTCTGGGGCCTTCCAAGATCTAGAAAAAAGAGGGAGAAAGTGAATCTAGTGAGCAGAAAAAGGTAAATGTGAGTGCTAGAGTGGTGAAGAGTGAGAAGTGGGTTGATAAAAGTGTTACAGAAGTAGAAAGTGCAGAGAGAGTTGTAGAAGTGGAACCCATGACCATCAATGCTTGGGAGCTCATGTAGGGACTAGATGAGGAAGATTGTGTTGTGGAAACTTCTAAAAGAAGCAACTTGGAAGAATAGAGGGTGAAATTCACTCCCAAGAAGACTTCTAAGAAATATGGTGTGGTGGACCCTTCTAAAAGAAGGACCTTGGAAAAAGAGAAGGTGAAATTTGCTCCTAAAAAGACTTTTGAAGTGGGATATGTGAGGAAAAATAAAGGGTAGAAGAAGAGGTTGGGTAAGGAAAATGGCTTGAATATAGGTTCTTGGCTCGAATATAGGTTATGGGAAGATGAGAATGAATGAGGTTAGTAGCCCTCTTAGAGACCTGAATGTGAATGATAATTGCAATAATGACATCAGTCCTAAGATGCATTGCAGGGGTTTGGGTTCTGTCAAGAGGGTTTCAAGGAGGAGTATGAATGATTTAATGGTCGGTCCATCCAGAAGGCTCAATTCCAAGATTAGGATTTCTTTAGACCTCATTATAGAGCCCCAGAGTCCCATGTTCAGCTCCCAATTGATGGCCACTCTTGAGAAGGCTCTTGAAAATTTGAGTAAGGAGGAATGGAATATTATAAGGAATTTAGAGGGGGATTACAATAATGGTGAGAAGATGACATCAAAATTTTAGGACGATGATGACCCACTTGAGAGTTTTGAGGTAAAATGTCCTCCTAGTGGGGCTGATGCAGTGAATTTGTATACTACCACACTCACAGGAATCATGAAGAATTTTGAGGACTGTAACAATGTGAGAGATACCCTAGTGAGCTATGAGATTTGTGTTAGTGAAAGGGATGTTTCTATGCATCTGGAATTCAGGAATGAGCTCAGGAAACTCATGGAAAAACTTGTGATAGTACCCAGATTGTTCATCAAGGGTAGGTATATTTGGGGTGCAGATGAGGGTATGAGGATTCATTAAGAGGGGAAATGTGTCATCTTCTTTAGGGGATTCCCACCCATATTTTAGGTACAATTTGTGATAGATGTGGAGGAATCAGGTTTATGCCATGTGTAGAATGCAGTGGAAGCTGCAAGCTTGTTAATGAGGAAAATAGAGTGGTAAGGTGCCCTGAATGCAATGAAAATGGCTTGATTCAGTGCCCAATTTTTTGTTGATGATATCCCATTTATGTAGAGCAGAGCACTTTTAATTTTCATGGAGGCCTTCTTCATTCTACTGTATTTTTAATCTCACTTCAGTACCAAGTTAGAATTGGCCATAATGTAGAGCTTCCACAATAGTGGCAATATTCTCTGGCTTATTCATATGAGTGTTTAAATTTTTTATCTAGCTTCTGCTTGAGAAAATATTATCCAGTTTTTTATATAGTTTTTCTTGCTGGTTTGCATCTTATGCAACATAGTACACAACAATGTTCTTATATATATGGTGTGGCAAAATAGACTGCTACATGGGTGGGTGTGTTCTATTTTTTGTATTATTGTTTTTCAAAATATAATACAAGAAGCACATATTTGATTTTAAAAAAATAAAAATTATTCTTCTATTTAAATTAATTTAATTTCATTCAAATATTTAATTTTAAATCAAAATAGAATTGGATTATCTCATGTTTGAGTATTTTAATTTCTAAAATTAAATAAGTACTCAAATAAATCAACTCTACAGTTACAAGAGGTAACTCTAATTCAACTCTTCAGCTCCAAGAGGTAAATCTAATTCAACTCTCCAATTCCAAAAGAGAACTCCTGATCAGATCTTTGGGATTGCATAATTTCCTCCACCTTCTCTTTAGTTATAAAAGGAAACTCACAATCAACTTTTCAGTTAACTAAAATATCCCCTCTTTTCTTCAATTAAAGAGATGGAGTTTACCAATTGCTTCTCTAGTTCCTTATGATCTCAACCATTCATTCTCCAATTTATAGGATTGATCTCATTCATTCAAATCATTTCCATATTCTATATAATCAACCCTTCTCAAACATTTGAAGGATCCAATATTTTAAGCTTTGTGCACCCTTACTCTGCTAGATTTTTACTAAGCATCAAGCATTCTTGTGATCATATCAATATCATTTTATCAACACTCCCAAGTCATAGACACTGCCAATACCAATCGAGAACCATTCATACAATGTTTCAAAAGGAGTAGAGAGAAGCAATAAAAGCTTTAAGCATTGTGGTTTGCATTCGTTTGTTTTCCTCTATCTTGCTTGTTATTTTATTTTCCATAGAATCATTCTTTGTAGTTTTGATTTCTTTCCCCCATTACAAATTGATGCTACTAACCCTCATTTGAGAGTGTGCAAGATTGGATCTACACATATTGGTTTTCCCGATGTGAATCAAACAACCTAATAATTGCTTGTAGATAACAAATAGAATTGGCTAGCCTTGGCTGTATGACCACAGTTTCATTTTTTTATTTTTTTGATAAATATTGTAATTTCACAATTGACTAAAGTTTGCCACAGTTCAAATTTTTTTACCACAATCAATTTGTTTATTACCACAACCGCTCTCTATAATTTTACAATTTCCCATTGTATTTCACAATTGATTTTTTTAGTTTTTCAGACTCTAGTTTAGGTACTTTTTTGCAATTGACAGATATATTTCACAATCGCTAGAGAAATTTTGCAATCTTTTTTGGTGCTTAAAAAGAAAAGTGTATGCAAAACATCAAATTGTCATTTTTTGATTTGGTGCTTAGAATTGACATGTGGTTAACAATTGAACAAGGCAAAGAATATTTGAATTTGGTGCATCTAAAATTGAAAAAGAAATCATTTTTTTTGTTCTTAAAATTGAACTTGCATTCATGTATGGATGATAGCTCAGTTCACATTTGATATTTGGTGCTTAAACAATTAACCTTGTGTCTTGAGTCTTTGGTGCGCTTGCACAATATGTTAGAATAAAAACCTTTACACTTTTTAGAGAGGTCTGTATGGGGAAAATGTTTCTTCCTTAGAGGAAGACCTTAAACCAGTAATCCTTCCGATCAGTATATAAACAAGACATGGACCAAAGATTTATCTTATATCTAGCCAAGATTGGGAAAGGTGTGTTGATGATAGCCTAGATCAGGTGAAGTATCCCTAAGTGGCCAACATGGTCAACTAGGCTCTTAAGCGAGTCACACATGTACAAACTGATTAGATAGATTCCATTGACCTTACTACAACCTGATTAATTAGAGACCTACCGATTTCACCTCCAAACAAGTGTCTTATTATAGTGCAATGGAGAAATTCCCCCCCAAGATTCCCAACATATGTGTTCTAGGATATTGTGTTGATGAAAGAGATATTCATTAGCATGAAAATGATATTTTGGAAAGGAAAAAGCACAGGCACCTACGTTGTGGATCTTCGTGTCCTAGTAGCATGACAATTGTTGTGTGAGATGACAAATATCAAAAGCATTGGGCCTATAATATTGCATCTTGAAGCCAATTGACCTAGATTAATTTGACTGTCTCTTTTTTTATCATGTAAAAATATTCCAACTTGGAAAAGTTTTAGAACATACACTTTTTATTTTTGGATATTCAAACCACTGTGTCTATTGTGCTCTTGTTTGATCAGTTCTCAAAATGCAAAACCAACATATCACACTGTCAAAATTATTCAAAAGTGTTCAATTTATAGGGTGTCAACCAAAGTTTGTTCCAGAATCAAAATCATTATTCTAAAAGGTCATTTTATCAAACAAATTCCCAAACTGCAATCATTTTTCCTGATTGTCGCAATTGACATAAGTTTTCCACAATTGATAGAATTTTTCCGCAATTGACAAAATTTTACCAAAATTAATCCTTTTATTATCGCAATTGTTGGAATTTTACCACAATTCACCTTACATTTTTCCACAATCAGTGAAATTTTGTAGCAATCAACCTATAGATCTGTGCTTTCAATCTATTAAGACAAATTGGATTCCTCTACTAGAACTCTACATTTTTATCAGTCTGAAACCTTGGAAAAGATGCCTCATTTCACATGAAAGGATATTGTACAAATCTAAGGAAATAACGAAGAATCACTATGAATCTCAAAACATCTAGGATCATCCCTATTTTTTGGTGTTTACCATTGATAATTCAAAAGTTCATATTAAACTATCTTGATCTCATTATCTCAACTTCATCAATCTTTATCAGCAACTTTGTCTCATCTAAGGCAAGAGTCAAAATCAATATCTTACATCACCAATCTCTAAGATCAAGAGAAATTGAAATTTTTTCTTAGAAGTACCCTTTTCCAAATAGGTACTCAAACTCTCCTCGAGAGGTTATCCCTTTTGTTTGCTTTATATCACTCATTTTAGTTCAAAACATGGATAACAACATGTCTTTCACACCCTATGGAGGACCTTATACTAGGTAAATGGATAGAACCAAATTAGATGAATCCTACATTAACCAGTTTCCCCCGTGGGAAAAAGAGCAAGAGGACTACCCATTTAAAAACACTGATCTCGCTCTCTACATTGAGAATGCGAATAAATTCCTCATGTGTCCCATAGACCAACTATATTTCAAGATTTCATAGAGGAATAAATCAAAGACATAGGGAAATATTATTATTTCATGTAAGTGGTTTATGTTGTTGTGGAAAGAAACCTTGAAATATTTCTAGCTATGTTGATTAGAAAGGGACTCAAGCTCCCTGCTAAATTCAATGTTTCAATGATATGGCCTAAAAACCCACTAGCAAGGCAAAGAACAAATCAAAACTCTCAAATGGATCCTATGGTGTATCAAGTTTTGTCTCTGCTATCATCAATAACCATGACATTAGGATATACTATGTCTACCCAAAATAGATCTACCAATAAAGCTAGTACATCATCCACCCAAAACATGATGTGCTCCCAACTAAGTGCACCCCTGGTTACTAGTTTATCTCAAGAATCTACCTCATGGCCTTTCACATCAAGCGCTCAAGCTATATCATCAATTCCCCAAATGAGAAATAACTCATTTGAAACTACTCAGATACTGCATTCTATCCCTACTGGCTTTGGAATTAATACTTCCCAACCACATGGATCAATCTCTATAGGGATGACACTCAGTCAACGTCCACCAAAGGCTACACCTTTATTTCTACAGGGATCCCAAAAATAGCAACAACAACAACCTTGGACCAATCAAATTTCCCAATATCAAAATCACACACTAGGAAATCAATACCACGTCCTAAGGAGATCATATGTCCCAATACAAGGAAATCAAAGGAGAAGCCTTATACCAACAATGGAAAAAAGATCCAATGTCGAGAACGTTCCTCAACCTCCAACATACATGCTGATACAACAAGTGCAAAATAAGGGAAAAACCAAGTCTTACATAGTGGAGGACTTGTACCAGTACCCATTTGATCACTCATTTCACATGTCACCATTTACCACACACTTATCGGTGCCTAAATTTGACAAGTATAGAGGTAGTACCAATCCTAAAAAAGAATATCAGGGAATTTTTTTCTAGCTACATTGAAGTCACACATGATGAAACCTACTTAATGCAACTATTTCCACAGAGTCTTCTCAGACTAGCAATGGAATGCTTCTCACACTTATCCCATGACATTTAGTCTTGTGGAGAATTGGCTGAAAATTTTATTTCTCGCTTCCATCATAACATTGAATGCAAGGTCAACATCAAGGACCTCTGCGACATTAAGAAAAAAGATGGTGAATCCTTTTTTAAATTCTTACAAAGATGGACAAACACTACAAAAATAATAATGTATGATGTGCCTGAACAAGACCTAATAGTCATGTTCATCGACAATCTAAACCCATACAAGTCATTCATGGCAGAGCTCCAACTCGCTCCAAATTTCAAGAAACTTATAGAGAGGAGTTAGGTACGAGAAAAACTTGGTCAAGAGAGGAATCCTTGCAGATCCTACCCAAATGAATAGAAACAAGAATGCAATGGATAGGGAAAAATGGTGTAATAAGAACAAGAATGTCACCAACGATGGTGTCATTGACATCAAAATAGTTCATTATGCTCAACCCAAGGTTTCACTACAAGGATCATTCATGACCAATCAAAAACCCATGGTGCACACTCAGTAAACAAAGATTCAGATTCAAACACCCACTTCTCAAGTAGCTATGTCCAACAACCAACCCAATGCACAATAACCACAAAGTTTTCCTTTTCCTAAACACAACTACACACCATTAGGAGAGTTGATAGAATTAGAACTAAAAAAGTTGATTCAAACCAATAATATCACTCTACCAAAAATTAGAGAGTACAAACATGATGCTATGAAACCCAAATGGTGGAACGATAACAAATTTTGTGAGTGTCAATGGGTAAAAGGACACAATACATCCAACAGCTACTGATTGAAAAACACCATACAAGACCTAATCAACCAAGGGATAATTGATGTCAAAAATACCCCGTCCAAGGGTACAACTAATCACACTATCTTCAATGATACATTTCATGATCATAATAAAGGGAAAGCTTCCCCTTCTAGTGGAGTGTCTACGCAAGTGAACTATACCTATGCCAACTCTGATAGCACTATAAATTGCATATATCTTTTAGATAACCAAGTTGCTATGATTACTATCAGAGATACCAATGCTAAATGTGCTATCACAACACGATGTTCTAAGGTTTTTTTGCAAGGAATACCTTCCACCTCAGCTACCCTAGCTAATCCCACACCAACTTCCAATCCACAAAATAGTCTGGTAGATCATCTAAAGCTCATACCTTCCTAGATCTCCACGTTTGACCTATTACACATATCCCCACAGCATAAGCAAGCTATGGATCAAGCCCTTCAAAATGTAGTAGTCCCATTGGGAATAACTCTAGAGAACTTCCAAACCACGGTCAATTATATCTCTACCAACAAGATAGCTACATTTACAAACCATGACACACCGCCACACAAGCCTCTACACAATGATCCCCTACATCTTCTTATCCAAGTGCATAAAAACACAATCCAAAGAGTCCTTATTGATGACGAGGATAGGTTCAACATATATACTCTTAAAGTGATCAAAACCTTGGGCTATTCAGAATCTATCCTTTATGTCAATGGGAGGATAAATATTAGGGCATATGACAAGGAGGAAATATCATTAAAAGGCATCCTCATTCTACTGGTCATGATAGGGCTAGTCATAAAGAACATTCTATTTTAAATTATAGACCTAGAATTAGGATACAACATGTTGCTCCGAAGGCCATGGATACATTAAATTCAAGCTATCCCTTCAATGTATCACCAGTGCATCAAATTTCTATACTAAGGGGAAAATATAATCATTGAAGGAGATCCAAAACCCTTTCAATACTAGAAGTACACCATAAGAGTCAATACATATAATCAAGTGCCTTCAAATCAGGAAGCAAGCATTCCTTTGTCCTTTTATTCCATTCCTAAAGACATACCAAGAAAGGTGGGTAAGATATTAATCAAAGACAAAGGGTGTGGTGAATACAACTATGAGGAAGCCTTTAGCATCACCAACATGCCTCAAAATCCTAGATCATATAGGATGCCTCGACCGATGGAAACAAATGAAACTCTGGAACCAGGTTTATTCAATTGTCTACCAACCACAATTGTCAAATGGGGAGACATAGCTAAAGAAAACCCATTCGATCCAGACATCAACACTTGTTTGTATAAATATTCTCAAGAGGATGTCCAAGCACAGATACCTTTGTCACAATATGGAGCTGGCTATACTATGCTACAAAAATATGGATATGGTGGTAAGACTGGTATGGGGGCAAGACAACAAGGATTAATGGAATTTTCTTTACCTCTAATGCAAAGAAAAAAGAGAGGGCTAAGCTATGGTCAAAACAAAACTATTACAAACATCTGAGATATACCAGTAGACCAACAACATATTGCATAATTAAACCAGGGGAAAAATTTGAAACATGTCATAATCAACAATACTCTCTAGTGATTATTGCCATTGGAATTGGAACCCTCTAATTCCAAATTGAACCTTTATTAGACTATCCAAGATGATGAAGAAATTGAGACATCTAACAAAAATTCTAGCATGACCAATTCCCACAAGTATGAGTGGTTATCCCTCTATAACTCTGAGTCTCCCATCCGTGACTATTCCCCTTGGTCTATCACTACCATACACCTTGATGAAATGATTGAACAAATGGACATAGAAGACCAACCCTCTATCAATAAACATACCAATATAAATTCCTTCGGTGGTGCATCCAAATCCCATTCTGAGTTTGTCAGAACTATTATTGCGGTTCCTGCTAGCACTTTTTCTTGTAGAATCATAATATATCTTATCAAGCCTAACTCTTAGATTCCCAATTCTAGATTCATACGGGGAAAAGGCTAATAAACAAGGATATAATCCTTCTACACTTCGGGCTCCACAAACCCAGGCGGGTGCACCTTATACAAGTTACTGCCTAACAGTAAACTTATCAATGGATTGGGGTTTACACTGATTCTCCAATTATCATTTATTGAATCAAATGATGAAACACATTACAGATGGCTCTAATCAACTTGATACAGGGCTTAATAAGCCAAAAATATAATCATGATAATAGTAGACAACAATAAAAACAAGGATTTTCATCCTTCTTATTTTTAAACTTCTTGGACTTAGGAAGGCTAACCTAATGATTCACTCTTCAAGGAATTAGTAAAATGAATTGTACCTTTTGAATACAATCAAACATGAATATTCTTAGTAACATAAATGTAAAGATTAATTTGATTTATGATTGATGATGAGAACTACTTATTAGAACTTAAACCAGTGCCTAATCCCAAGAAAAGAGTCCAATGAGATGTAAATACATAGAAAATCAATTAATAAGAACACAAATAAAATCCCAGATAGAGTGCCTTACAAACTATCCTCTCATTCTCACATCCATGTATCAAATTTTCATACTAATACCCAACCCTCTGGAATTACTCACAAGACTGACTCCCTCCTTAAAGGAAACTCACAAGTAATTGTACAGTTACCTCATAACCAATATGTTTAAAATGCCTTACAAACTAAACATACAAGAGCATGAACAAAAGTACAAAAATACACAATAGATCTGAAATAGGAGATTCCACTGTATTTTATTAATATCCTTCTGCTTCAATACATTTAGACAAACCAAGGCTTGAAAAAACCAAACAAAATATCAAGTCTGCTTTGCAGTTGTAAATTCACCATCACTCTTACAATGGAGAAAAAACTAGATATAGGAGAATGGGAAAAACAATTTCAGTCACCAACACCTGTCCTTCTCCTCCAAGCAATTTGATCTTCCCTTGTCTAAGAAATTCTGATCTGATTCTTTGAAAATATCCCCTTGTTTCTCCCTTTGAGACTTCTCTTTGTCTTCTCTCGTGAATGCACATAAATTTTCAAAAGTAAAATATTTCAACATCACACTAAGATCCTTTGTCTTTAATTTGTGCATATTTTATTTATTTTTTCACTTTACCATTTGTTTTATTTCTGCACTTTACTTTTGCCTGCGCATAATCTGCATTTAATCATGTATTCACATGTGCTCTTTAATTATCTTCTTCTTCCTTAAGCCCCACATTACCTTTATTTCCACTTTACCTCACTTCACTCCCATACATATTTCATGTGCATTAATATTTTATTTTTTATTTGATTTATGCACTTTACTAGCACTTTAGTCCTTTCTTTTTGTATTTTAATCTACTTTAATCTGCATTTTCTTTCATGCATCTTTCCATTTTAATTTATTTACACAACACTACAACACTTTACCTTATATCTCACCTTTACTCTACTCAGAATGCACCAGATCGTGCCATGTGACACCTCCTGATTGGTCCGAATGAGCCACCTCTGCACTACGCCAGATCTTTCCATCTATCCTGGGTGCCACATGTTGCCATGACTTAATCGCTTAATGGGTAGAACTCAATTATGTTTCCATTAATACCTTGAGTTGTCCATCGATCTCTCCACCTCAATATCTGTGCCCATCTGATACGCCTCTCCAACGCATTACCACATCATCTTCACCTCATTTCCTTGTTGTCACCTGACTGTTTGCATCACCACATATCACAATGGCTTAATGGATTATGCTTATAGTCCATGCAACTTTCTCTCCAAGCCATTAAGTGAGTCATTGAGCTTGATCATCTTGGGAAATGTGCAACAACTTGTATCCATTTCTGCCAACTCATGTGCCACATCATCTCTGTTGGGTCCATCAAAATTTGGTGTTTTTTCCTTTGTCAATCTCACATGCAGTTCAAGGCACCACATACACTCACACGCGTGCATAGCCTCTGGGCTTCTCTTCATTTTACATACCGTGCATTTTTGGTTATAAAGCACAAAGATTACCACTTCCTGGCAAATGTGAGATTAAAATTTTTGATTTTTTTAAATCCTTTACATTCTTGGTGCCCAAAATTATGGGGTCCACCACCAAGTCTGAGCATACTCACCCTTCTCGAGCACTAAGAGACCATAAAGAGCTCTAGCTCTTACTTCATATGATATACAAAGTGTTTTAGTATTTAAACAGTAAAATGCTACACTGACCCACACATGTGGGATAAAACATTTTAGCTTGCGCAATGTCCTTAGCCTCCTGCAAGACATTTCTATCTCCCATGCAACATATCATGCTTTACACTTACAAATTACATTGGATTACTATTCACATTCCCTTGTCTGTGCTTTACATTTGTCAAATGCATATGCTTGAAAAGTTTTAAAACTTTTCAACAAGTTGTGATGACTCCTTTGCAAGAATCCACTTGTCAAACATTTCGCAAGTCTCTGTTTGCATATGTTGTTTGTTGGCTGTCATATTGCGTAGCCCTCTTAGATTCCCATGCAACTTATATCCTTGGTTATCACAACACCTTCCATGTATTTCACAACTTATGCCACACATTATCCAGACTTGCAATTTCATTTGCTACATTTTGAAAATAGATGCGTTGACCTTTCCCCATTTCTTGTGCAGCTTGGACATGCCACGCAACCTCTAATCATTCCTTGTGTAGAGTCTCCAATGGCTTTGGTTTTTCTATTTAAAGTTTTAAAATGTTTCCACATGCTGTGCGGATTGGTTCCCTCTAACTTTTGCATTTGTTTTGTTTTTTTCTCTTTGAAAGACATATCAATCTATTCCTTCTTAGGCCTCCAAACACCCCCTACAATGACATTAGTATAAAATGTGTCCCATGTGCACCATCAAAACCAGTTCACAAAATCATTCAACCTTTTCTTCTTACGGTATCAAAATGATTACAACTGGCTTTCCACGACCTTGAAAACATCTCCAATAACTTAAAATGGATCCAATTTTGCATGCATGAAGACGCAAGTAGACCCTGGCTGGTTTTCACAATAGCATCCCCACTTTCTAGGAAGATCATGATTTCATCTCTTTCATTGCCTTACAAAGTAGCTCTAAATTCTCCTGCTATGAGAGGAAGGAAGACCGTGTAAACTGTTTGCTCCCCCTCGTTAAGATCACTCTGCCCACTGAGAGGAGACCCATGCTTTCTCTCCATAAGCATGAATTGCATTTCCAAGGGAACATCTTTTCCACATTTTCCCATCCGTTGTGTCATCCACTACAACTTGAATAAGCATTGCAACATTTTTGTGTAAAAAAATAGCTTTTGGTCTCCTTTCAACACTTGATGTGTGGCATCCAACATGTGGGCTCCTCCTTTCATTTGCCAACATGCCTGTGCTGATTTATAAATGTTTTAAACAGCCTTCAAAGTCAGCATAGGCCTTCATGTTATGAAGATTAACTTTAATAATTTCAGCCAACAAGCTGGCATCATCCACTTTTTCCATTGATTCAAGCTTCCCAATGCCTTTGTTTAGTTGATATTGACTTAATATCTTCATCTATTTTTGCAATATGCTCTTCACAATTACTCCTTTTGCAGACTAGTTCATTAAACTCTTTGATATCTCCATTAGAGGCAAAAATTCATGATCCATTTACTTGATTCACACCTACTGAGATATGCCCTCCATAATAAGATATTGACCAATGATAATGGTTTTTAGGAATTCATAGATCCATTACTCCTAACTTGTTTGCACCATCCACTCCACGGTTGGTCTCTTCTGAACCAATGAATGAATGTTCAAGTGCAGCTTATCTAATTTGAGAGAATAAAAGTTGTAATTGAAAAATGATAGGCCAACAAAATAAAGTGTTAGATGTGACAATTTTTCCTCCATGTTCACCTCAACGGCCATTAAAAACAACTCTTTATAATTCTGCAAATTGATCATACAAACAACAACTAGCCTCAGGAATTGGCCTCAAAAACTGAGTAGAAGACATCCTAAAGCTCTCAAATCTAGAAGAAATAAATTCTTTCATGTTTACTAACACTCTATAAAAATATATCTCTATGACACTTCCTGATGTGGGATATTTTAATCTTTCAAGTTGACCATTTTCACAAATCTACAAATGCACTTGTTAAAAGGCATGCAAACCACTTCGGATTCACCTTTGCAAAAATACCAAAAGATGCTTTGAGTCTTAACCACCATTCTAGGTAGCACACTTACACATATAGAGTACAGGGAAACCACTTTCATCTTAAAAAAATCATGTGGTAACAAGTTACCATCCTTTGAAAAATATTGTTTTGTAAATGCAATTTTGTTTAACACTTTAATTTGAATAAACTGCTTCTGATTCTGATTTCAAAAACTCATCAAATAAGACTCTTAAAGTCTGATAACCGGAATACAAGCTCAATTTCATATGGAGAATATAAATTTTCCATCAACTTGCTCTCAAAATTGACTGATCAACCGGTATAAATATGTTAAGTGGGCACTTCACAACTTTCTAAACTTAAACTCAGTAAATATGTAGAAATTAGATTTGGAATCAGTTAGGAAAAGTGGATAGCTGGATTGGTCCAAGTCTAAAAATAATTAGGAAGGTACAATTGCATGTTTGGAATGCAGGGGAAAACACAATTCTTCAAGATATTGGACTGGGGACAAATAGTAGGAGCTCAAAGTAGGCTACTCAGAAATCTGCATTTTCACACTCATGGAAAATGAATAAAATGCAAATGGAATAGCTTTGGAAAAGTTATCAAATGAGCTCACAAGGGTTTGAAAATGGGAAAGGAAATTCAATTTCATGCCTACAACACACTACAACAACCCTTATGCCATGACTATCAATTGGGTACAAGATACAAGCCTCCAAAGTGGGTCATTTAGGAATATCTAAATAAGTGCAAAGTGCAGATATGTGTAACCACCCCCAAATGACTACCTCCAAAACATGTCAAAACTGAAATATGAAAGTTTGAATCCACTTTACTTGCTAAATGAAAGGTGTTGAACCCATTTCCCAAGTGGTATATCTTGAAAATCATCAAGCTACTTTTTACAAGTATCCAAACTTGACCTCTTATAAAGGATGTTTAGGGCAGCAACTCATACTTAGGAAAATGTTTTAGTATACTCACTCCAAAATATAACCTTACTTTTGGAGTTCCATCAGTGGCTCTGACTGAGGACATGTGACCCATGCAGGCATGCACAGAACCTCAGTATCTCATGGTAGAAGCAAGTCATTCACAAAATAAATCAGACTTTGTTTTCTCTCTTATTTCTCTTTTCTCCTTAAAACTGGGAACCCTTAATTGAAAGCAAACACACCACACGACTGAAATCAAAGTGACTGAAAAAGTATATACATTACTTAAAAAAATCTTGAACTCTTCCACAATTGAAATCAACACTTACCCCTATCAAAAATTTTATTTTCGTCTCCATGCATTAAAGGTAAACTGAAATCATCACTTTCATCTGCTTGATCCAACACACTACCATATATCTTCAGCACATAAAATAAAACATAATCAACACCCTTACTATCATTATGCATTGGGAAATAAAAAATGTGTTGAATGTGTTGATCATTATAAAACACAAGACTGTGACATTCTTTAAAACTTTCAACCAGCCGAGAAGACATGGACTCCAACTCTATTACATAGCTAGAAAAATGTTGACTTACTTCAGCACATGCTTGGATTTCAAAGGGAAATTTTTTAAATTCAACCCTATGTATATCACACAAGCACTCAAGAGAATCATAATGCACTCCCACTTGTGAACTCAAATTTAGTTTATTGCAAGAAACATCAACATGCTGGACTGGAAAACTAAAAGACTCACATTATGTCTGATAGTTGATATGTCCTTGCTGATTCATCTCAACATCTTTAAAAAACAATGCAACAACATTTTTCACATCCCATTCTTATAAAAACAAACATACATCTGGCTGAAGAAAATGATCTGATGTAAAATTTGAATCCTCTTTCAGCTTCATGTAAAACATTTGAAGATGTGGTTTCAATAAATCAACATCCAGTTCATTATGTATATTCTCATTTTGGTACACATCTTCTTGATGTAGATAAATGTTATAGGAGACATTATTAGCATTAGTAACTTCCTCTTGACCAAACATTGATTTTATCCCATTGAAAATATCATAAACATCAATGTCCATGTCAAATAAGTTGACATCCATTTCTGGTCTAAAGTAAGACATAGTCTCTATATCATAGGTGATACTTTCTTGAAAAATCTTATAAGTCAGTTCATAAAAATTTGACTTTTATCCACCAACAGCAACTTCACATTCATTTTCATGATTTTTGGGATCAACAACTTTAAATGAGAAGTCACAAGATGCAAGCATACAAATTGAAAAATCCATGTTATCATCATTGTCATCTGAAGAAAAATAATTCATCATTTTTTTAGACAAATCAACATCTTCACAATCATTCCCAACACGTGATAAGTTTTCCTCCTTTTTACAAGGCTGCATATAAACCATTAGTTTATCTTCACAAAAATTAGGGCCATTGTGGCTCCATGAATCCTCTTCCTCAACCAATGCTTTATTGGGACTAAGGATTGAAATTTTTTTGTAGATATCTTCTCGTGCGAAGGAATGCCCACAAAAACTTTCATCTCCATCATAGTCATTGCTTTGTTATTCACAAAAATATTCTTCAAAATGAGATAAGAAGTCTGCATTATGGTGTTGAAAAGAAGAAAAATCCACAGACTGAAATGAAACATTATCAACTATATATTCATCTTCAATGTCTTGATATTCATTGATTTCACCATCAGCATAATAGTCAGCATGTTCAACAGCACAATCAAATTCAGCATTACTCTCATAAAATTAGCAAAGTCTGATAGAACTGCCTCACTTGGGCTTCAAAATCATCATTTGAAAAAACACCCGCCCCCTCATTAGTTTCGACATTTGACTATAAACAATTTATCTTTGCATCCCCAGACCTGGAAAAACTAGTTTCCAATTTCTTAGGTGTGTAACCATTGTAGAAATCTATCTCTTCCTTAAGAACATTGAAAAATTCCTTACTAACCATACTCACATCAACATGAGGGACAGCTATTGTTTTCTGAGTACACTGTTCACTGACATTTTGTGTTGAAACACAATTTAAATCATGGTTAGTAAAATCAACAGGCATGAATATATCTTGACATCGGTCTTCAATTCTCGATCCACACCTATTTAGTGCATTTGATACATCATGACAATGATCACCAGTAGATGGAAAACCTCTTGGTATGATTCCATACCTTAAATTATTTTCAATATCAACAGTTATCATAAAAGCATGATGCAAGGTTTTAGGATTTTTTATCTCTTAAAAAGTAGCTCATCTTTTTACCAAATGCTCCTAAATAAACAACCAAAGAAACAACATCATTTGGTCTTAACTCTATTGGGATTTGACCCAATACTTTTGCAAATCTTAAATTGAAAGGAGGAGCTAGCTCACCATTCTTTATTTTTATTTCCATGAAAGTCTTTATCACTGCAACTGGATTAAGTTTTTCACCAAAGTGTTCAATAAAAGACAATCCTAACTCTTCACATTAAGAGATAGAACATTCTGGCAAGAAAGAGAACAATTACCTTGCATCATCTACCAAGGACTGAATAAAAAACCTCATAATTCTATTCTCATATTCAATATCAAAATCCTCCATTAAGTCCATGAATTTTCTACAATGCTTTTCAACATTTACCTCTCTCCCACCACAGAATCTTGGCAATTTTTCTCTGATTTTGGATGGAAAAGAATTTGGGTAACCATAGATGCCTTCAAAATTTAGAGTTGGATACAACTTGATGTTGAAGATTTGTCTACTATACTGCTGTAACATCTTATTAGACATGGTTACACTTGAACACACACAAAGCTGTAAATAATCAGAGTAAATTCCAACATGCCTTCATAAACATCTCAATTTGACCATAAAGAGCTTGATCAAACTTCTCAAAAAAATTTCATACTATACTCAAACATGAAAGCTGAAGCTAACATCAACATAGTATGAAAATGGCATTGCAACATTTTTACCTTTCAACTAGTGCTGATATCAATTAATAGGGAAAATTTTAACAACTAATTTTTATGGATTAATAACTATCCAATGAAAAATAGAATACCTGGCATCAATTGTAGTGGTTGCAAAGAGATAAAACTGAAGTTACCTTCATACTTTCCACTAAGTATTTTGTAGAATCACCACATCCTTTTGGAGGATAGGAAACTTGAACAGCTGAGATTTTAATCCCAACTCAAATTCTCTTCACACTTTCCATTTAAACATTCTGATTTTCATGATGGGGGAGCACTGCATGTTCATTGATTCCTCCATTAGCATTCATTCTCTAAAAAATTGGAAGCTCACCCCTCTTTTCCTTGGGATTTTGCTTCACCTCAAGATGTTGTGACTGCTTTTTTCATCTTGCATTTATTTGAAATAAACTTTTCATTCAGCACTGCTGCAGAGATAAGAATCGCCACCCAATACAAATTGGGAAATATTATTATGACAATTTGCAAGGACAAATCCTTTTCCAAATCACCTTTACAAGATAAAATTGACTCCTCATGAGATATGAATTGCTGGACAAAATATCTCAGACACAAAATAATATCCTTCAAACCCCATAACCTGAAATATAACTTCTCAACTCTATGCAAATCTGGATAGACTTAACTGGGTTGAGAATTAAGAATGCAAAGAACAAAGCTCAACTAAAACCTTATTAACTATGCATTTAATACTTTTCCCAGTAGAGTCACCATTTTGTTATCACTTTTTCTTGTAGAATCAAAATATAGCTTATCAAGCCTAACTCTCATATTCCCAATTCCAGATTCATACAGGGAAAAGGCTAATTAACAAGGATATAATCCCTCTATACTTCGGGCTCCACAAACCTAGGCGGGTGCACCTTATACAAGTTACTGCCTAACAGTAAACTTATCAATGGATTGGGGTTTATACTGATTCTCCAATTATCATTTATTGTATCAACTGATAAAACATATTATAGATGGATGTAATCAACTTGATACAGGACTTAACAAGCCACAATATAATCATGATAATAGCAAACAACAGTGAAACAATAATTTTCATCCTTCTTCTTTTTAAATTTCTTGCACTTAGGAAGGCTAACCTAATGATTCACTCTTCAAGGAATCAATAAAATGAATTGTACCTTTTGAATACAATCAAACATGAATATTCTCAATAATAGAAATGTAAAGATTAATTTGATTTATGATTGATGATGAGAACTACTTATCAGAACTTAGACCAGTGCCTAATTGCGGGAAAAGAGTCCAATGAGATGTAAATACATAGAAAATAAATTAATAATAACACAAATAAAATCCTAGATAGAGTGCCTTACAAATTATCCTCTCATTCTCACATCCATGCATCAAATTTTCATACTAATACCCAACCCTATGGAATTACTCACAAGACTGACTCCCTCCTTGAAGGAAACTCACAAGTAATTGCACAGTTACCTCATAACCAGTAATTTTAAAATGTCTTACAAAATAAACATACAAGAGCATGAACAAAAGTACAAAAAGGCACCATAGATCTGAAACAAGAGATTCCACTATATTTTATTAATATCCTTCTGCTTCAATACATTCAGACAGAAGAAAGCTTGAAAAAACTATACAAAATATCAAGTTTGTTTTGCAGTTGTAAATTCACCATCACTCTTACAATGGAGAAAAATGAAGATATAGGAGAATGGGAAAAACAATTTCACTCACCGACACCTGTCCTTCTCCTCCAATAAATCTGATCTTCCCTTGTCTAAGAAAATCTGATCTGATTCTTTGAAAATATCCCCTTGTTTATGCCTTTGAGGCTTCTCTTTGTCTTCTCTCATGAATGCACATGAATTTTCAAAAGTAAAATATTTCAAAATCACACTAAGATCCTATGTCTTTAATTTGTGCATATTTTATTTATTTCTGCACTTTACCATTTGGTTTATTTCTACACTTTACTTTTGACTGTGCATAATCTTCATTTAATCATATATTCACCAGTGCTCTTTAATTATCTTCTGCTTCCTTAAGCCCCACATTACCTTTATTTCCACTTTACCTCACTTCACTCCCGTGCATATTTCCTATGCATTAATTTTTTTTTAATTTGATTTATGCACTTTACTAGCACTTTAGTCTTTTCTTTCTGCATTTTAATCCACTTTAATCTGCATTTTCTTTCGTGCATCTTTCCATTTTAATTTATTTCCATAGCATTGCATCACTTTACCTTGTATCTCACCTCTATTCTACCCAGAACGCACTTGTGCCATGTGGCACCACCTGATTGGTCCAAAGGAGCCACCTTTGCACTACACTAGATCTTTCCATCTATCCTGGGTGCCACATGTTGCCACAACTTAATTGCTTAATGGGTAGATCTTGAGAATATTTCCATTAAGCCTTTAATTTAGTCATCGATCCCACCACCTCGGGATTTGCACCCATCTGATAGGCCTCTCCACTGTGCTACCACATCATCTTCACCTCATTGCCTTGTTGTCTCCTGACTTTCTACATCGCTATGTGTTGAAACAGCTTAATGGCTTATGCTTATTGTCCCTACAAATTTCTCTCCAAGCCATTAAGCGAGCCATTGATCTTTATTGCCTAGGGAAACATGCACCAACTTGTATCCTTTTTAGACAACTCACCTGCCAAATCATCTCTGCGAGGCCCATCAAAATTTTTTGTTTTGTCCTTCGTCAATCTGGCATGCACTTTGAGGCACTACCTACACTCACGTGCATGCATAGCCTCTGCGCTTCTCTTGATTTTACATACTGTGTGTTTTTGGTTATAAATCACAGATATTACCACTTCCTAGCAAATGTGGGATTAAAATTTTTAAGTTTTTTAAATCCTTTACATTCTTGGCACCCAAAATTATGGGTTCTGCCACCAAGTCTGAGCATACTCACCCTTCCCAAGCACTAAGCAGCCATCAAGAGCTCTAGCTCTTACTTCATATGATATACAAAGAGTTTTAGTATTTAAACATTAAAATGTTACATTGACCCACGCATGTGGGTTAAAAAAATTTAGCTTGCACAATTTCCTTAGCCTCCTGCAAGCCATTTCTATTTCCTACATAGCATATCATGTTTTACACTTTAAAATTGCATTGGATTACTGTTCACGTTCCCTTGTCTGTGCTTTACATTTGTCAAATGCATATTCTTGAAAAGTTTTGAAACTTTTCAACAACCTGCCATGACTCCTTTGCAAGAATCCACCTATCAAATATTTTGCAAGTCTCTATTTGCATATGTTGTTTGCTGGCTCTCATATTGTGCAGCCCTCTTGGATTCCCACACAGCTTATCTCCTTGGTTATCGTAGCACCTTCCATGTATTGCACAACTTATGTCACACATTGTCTAGACTTGCAAATTCATTTCCTACGTTTTGAAAAGAGATACGTTGGCCTTTCCCCATATCCTCTATAGCTTCGACATGCCACGCAACCTCCACTCATTCCTTGCACAGAGTATCCAATGGATTTGTTTTTTCTATTTAAATTTTTAAAATGTTTCCACATGCTGTGCGGATTGTCTCCCCCTGACTTTTGCATTTGTTTTGGTTTTTTCTCTTTGAAAGGCATATCACTCTATTCCCGCATAGGCCTCCAAACACCCCTGTAATGACATCAGTATAAAATGCATCTCATGTGCACCATCCAAACTAGTTCACAAAATCAAGCAATCGTTTCTTCTTACGGTGTTGAAATGATTGCAAGTGGCTTTCCATAGCCTTGATATTGTCTCCAATAACTTCAAATGGATCCAATCTTGCATGCATGTACAATGCAAGAAGACCCTAGTTGGTTTTCACAATAGCATCCCCACTTTCTAAGAAGATCATGATTTCATCTCTTTCATTGCCTTGCAGAGCATCTCTAAATTGTCCTGCTATGAGAGGAAGGAAGACTGTGTAAACTATCTACTCCCCCTCATTAATACCACCCTTCCCACTGAGAGGAGACCCATGCTTTCTCTCCATAAGCATGAATTGTGTTTCCAGGGGTACATATTTTCCATATTTTCCCATCCGCTGTGTCATCCACTACAACTTGAATAAGCATTATAGAATATTTTTGTAAAACAACAACTTTTGGTCTCCTTTACACATTTGATGCGTTGCATCCTACATGTGGGCTCCTCCTTCCATTTGTCAATGTGAATGTGCTAATTTATAAATGTTTTAAGCATCCTTCAAAGTCAGCATAGGCATTCATGTTATGAAGATTGACTTTAATAATTTCAACCAACAAGCTGACATCATCCACTTTTTCCATTGATTCAAGCTTCCCAATGCCTTTGTTCAATTGATATTGACTTAATATCTTCATCTATTCTTGCAATATGCTCTTCACAATTACTCATTTTGCAGACAAGTTCATTAAACTCTCTCATATCCCCATTAGAGGCAAAAATTCATGATCCATTTACTTGATTCCCACCTGTTGAGATAAGCCCTCCATAAAAAGATATTGACCAACAATAATGGTTTTCATAAATTCATAGATCCATTACTCCCAACTTGTTTGCATCATCCGCTCCATAGTTGGTCTCTTCTGAACAAATGAACGAATGTTCAAGTGTAACTTATCTAATTTGAGAGAATCAAAGGTGTAGTTGAAAAATGATAGGCCAACAACATCCAGTGTTAGATGTGAAAAATTTTCCTCCATTTTCACCTCAACGACCATTAAAAACAACTCTTTATAATTCTACAAATTGATCATACAAACAACAACTGGCCTCAGGAATTGACCTCAAAAACTTATTAGAAGACATCCCAGAGCTCTTGGATCTATAATACATGAATTATTTCATGTTTAATAACACTCTGTAAAACCATATCTCTCTGACACTTCTTGAGGCGAGATATTTTAATCTTTCAAGTTGACTATTTTCACAAATCTGCAAATGCACTTGTTAAAATACATGCAAACCACTTCAAATTCACCTTTGCAAAAAAACCAAAACATGCTCTGAGTCTTAACTAGTGGTCTAGGTAGCACACTTACACATATAGAGTACAGGGAAACCACTTTCATCTTAAAACAATTATCTGGTAACAAGTTACCATCCTTTGAAAAATACTATTCTGTAAATGCAATTATGTTTAACCCTGTAATCTGCATAAACTACTTCTGATTCTGATTTCAAAAAATCATCAAATAAGAATATTAAAGTCTGATACCTGGAATATGGGTTCACTTTCACACAGAGAATATGAATCTTCCATCAACTTTCTCTCAAAATTGATTGATCAACCGGTATTAACCTGCAAAGTGGGCACTTTACAACTTTCTAAACTTAAACTCAGTAAATATGTAGAAATTAGATATGGAATCAGTTAGGCAAAGTGGAAAAATGGATTGGTTTGAGTCTAAAAATAATTAGGAAGGTAAATTTTAATGTTTGTAATGTAGGGGAAAACTCAATTCTTCAATATATTGGACTGGGGACAAATAGTAGGAGCTCAAAGTAGGCTACTCAGAAATCTGCATTTTTACACTCAGGGAAAATGAATAAAATGCAAATGGAATAGCTTTAGAAAATTTATCAACTGAGCTCACAAGGGTTTTCAAATGGGAAAGGAAATTCAATTTCATGCCTACAACACACTACAACAACCCTTATTCCATGAATATCAACTGGGTACAAGATACAAGCTTCCGAAGTGGGTCATTTAGGAAAATTTGAATAAGTGCAAAGTGTAGATCTGTGTAACCACCTCCAAATGACTACATCCAAAACATGCCAAAATTGAAATATGAAAGTTGGAATCCACTGTACTTGCTAAATGAAAGGTGTTGAACCCATTTCCCAAGTGATATATCATGAAAATCATCTGGCTACTTTTTATAAGTATCCAAACTTGACCTCTCATGAAGGATGTTTAGGGCAGAAACTCATACTTAGGAAAACATTTTAGTATACTCACTCCAAAAGGTACCCATACTTTTGGAGTTCCAACAATTCCTTTCACCCAAACATATTCATCCCCCCATGCATACCTTTGTCTAGTCTACCCTGAACTAATAGAATGGGACCAACAAGGACAACCTGACATAGATATTTTGAGAATGATGAAGCCATCGCAGAATTCATGGGGCTTCGAGAATACATACCATCAAGAGACCAAAAATAATTCTTTTCCTTTAACCTGGACAGACTGGCATACTTTGGGGAGGAGGCTCCACTTTCAATTCGCAAAAGAAAAATCAAAAGAAAAAAAGAACAGTTAGTAAGTGAAAACCAAAAGGCACTTTTTGACTATAAAAAAGAGAAAAAATAGTAAAGGATGTATCTTCTAGTGAAAACCTCTATGAGGCCCTATAGAATGGAAAGCTGGAACTCCCCCCTTAACAGAAGAAAATTTAGAGTTACTAACAAAAGAAACATAGGAAGTCAATATATGGGACAAGATAAACCCTAAACATATCTATTTGGCTAAATCTCTTACACCTGAGGAAGGAGAATGGTTCATTATTTTCTTCAACGAAAGACAATCAACTTTGTATGGTCTTATGAAAACATGCCAGGTTTGTATCTGAATCTAGTGCTACATCATCTTCCATTATTACCAAATGCAAAACCTGTTAAACAAAGATTGAGAAAGATGAATCTACACATCACTTTACTTGTCAAAGCAGAATTTAAAAAACTCTTAGAAATAGGCTTCATAAGACCAATTCCATATGCAGATTAGATATCTAATCTAGTGCCAGTAACAAAACACAAGGGTCAAATCCATATATGCACAAATTTCAAAGATTTGAACAAGGCTTGTCCCAAGGATGATTTTCCTCTACCAAACATTGACATGATAGTTGACCTGACAGCAGGGCTCCAAATGTTGTCACTCATGGATGGTTTCTTGGAATATAACAAAATCTAGATTGCACTAGAGGACCAACACAAGACTACATTCACATGTGCCTGGGGAACTTATTGTTGGAAAATAATGTCATTTTTCCTCAAAAATGCACATGCAAATTATCAAAGGGCAATGAACACGATCTTTCACGATCTAATTCATAAAAAAATGGAAGACTATGTCGATGACATACTGTAGACACCCTAAAATGGACAGGCTTGCAACTTTACATTAAAACCCTAATTTTCATCTATTAATTAATGGTTTCCTAATCATTAATTAATCATCTATTTTCTTCTAAAACTCATTTCTCAAATCATCTAATCCAATTCTCAACATTAATTAAATAATTAATTTTATTTAATTAATTAACCTTTAAATGATTATTTACCAATATTTAATCAATTAAATTCAATTTCCTATAGTTTAAATCAAATATTTATACTCATTAACTATATTCTTCCAATTAAATTAATTTCAATTAAATTAATTTAATTTCATCAAATAAAGCAATTCTTAATTAAAAAGAATTCAATTATCTCACATGTTGAAAACAATTAATTAATAAAT
>MU226283.1:0-28013 GCA_018584345.1 Thuja plicata
ATTAAATACTATAGCCATGTTTGATTTTGATTTGATTTGATTGGTCGAAATTGATTTGAATTGTATGGCTATAATAGTTAATATAAATCAGTGATAAAAATTACCTAGGATATTAAATTGATTTAAAAAATTATGCCAAGCAGTAACAGGGTCATTTGGACATAATTGAGGTTATGATCACACTTAGGGCAAATAGGGTCCATAGTTGGAACAGACCAAATTTAGGTGGTTACAAGTCTTTCTATTTCTTCAAGGTTTGAATTTGAGTTTGTTTTGTGTTCAAAATGACATGTCAAAATATGTTGCTAAGTCATGTTAATGTTTGATATATTATCAAATATGGTTTTCTTGCAAATTAGTTATTTAGTCATTAACATTTGATTATTGACATTGCACTGGAAGATGTTATTTTTGCATTGATTTTTGCAAGAGATAGTTCTCTAGTGGGTGGTGCATTTTATAAATGAGCTCATTCCATGGCTTTGAAAGTAATTATTGTGTCTCATATTCTCTTGTCTTGTTGTTAATGAGAATAAATGGTCTTTGTATTAGCTTGACAGAGTAAGGAATATGATTCTTTCCATTAAATTGTGAGTTATTTCTTGTAATTGTTTAAACATTTATGTTACCATTTACAGACTTTATATTAATATTGGTTATCTACATGAAAGTACTCATACAGTCATTATCAACTTGATAAATATATAGTATGTTTTAAGAAATATAAAACATGGATGATAAATAAACAAGATAGTTTACATATCTAATGCAAAATTTAATATATCATGTCACAACTGATGACATTATTTTTCTATTAGTATACTCACTAAAAAAAATAGATAGAAAGCATTACCGGCAGACAGCAAACATTACTAGCGAACCACAAGTAGTACCGGTGAAATGCAATCATACCCGACAGAAGAAAGATTTTGAGAAAAATGCTAAGTATAAAAGTGACAAGCATCACCGCCGACCACAAGCATCACCGGCGACCACAAGCATTACCGACGACACAGTTTTCAGAACTAACCTGAAAGAAATAGAAAATGCATACCCGATGACTAGTTCAAGAAAGGAACACCGACGATCAAGAAAACTGACCATCAGAACTGACAAACAGATCAAGAACCCGCAAATTGTAGATCTGAGTTTTACATGACGGTTAAAGCAATGTAATTCTATTTATAGAGTTTTGTTTTGTTTTAAATCAAATTTGATGGTCATGCAAGCTTTATGTAAATGCTTTAAAGCATCCTAACAGATCTAAAGCATATCTAACTAAAGATCAAGGTCAAGTTGTAAACCTTGGATCTAGAGTTAACTTGTGATGCATGAATCAAGAATTGAACCTAAACTAGTATAAATAGATGTTCATACTCAATTGTGAAATATGAATTCTTATTATTGATAGCCATGAAGAGAATCTAAGGAGTAGAAGTAAAAATTCATGCAAAGATCAGAAACATAGTATATCAGTTATCAAGAACACACAGAGGCTACCGACGAGCAGACAAAGGTACTATTCAATCATGGAAGGATGATTACTTAAATGTATGAAACTTTATAGGATCTATTATCAGCAATTGAAGATTGCATTTATCATCAGATCAAAGACTTATGTAGTTGTATTCTAACAAGTGCATCACATCTAAAATCCTTTTTTAGAAGGTGGACTTAACTGTTCTTTCCAAATCTCTTAACAGAGTGCACACTTAACAGTGTTAGTAAAGCTTCAAACAAAGTAGATCTTAATAGGTCTCCACTGTAATACTCCTAATAGGGTAGGTCATCAGAAGTGACCAAATGTAAGCCTTAACTGGCCCCTTCTTATCTACAGATAGTGAATTTTGTGGGTAACAATCCCCACCGTAGTTTTTACTTCCTTAACAAGAGTTTTCTGCGATATCATATCTTGTATCATGTGTTATCTATTTTCATGAATGTTTCTATTATTGTTACATATCAAAAGAATGTATGATATGATTACATATGCATAAAGAAAGATGAACAGTTAGAAAAGATAAATTACAAACTGATGACTAAGGGTTAATGGGCTAACCAAGATAAGTTTTAGAGGTACTGATTTACCCCTCCCCTCTCAGTACATCATCACAATATAATTCCAACAAAAACTACTAAAAAGTATATGCTTAACATGATAGATGATGAAGTCAAGTGAAATTAGTAACGTGCTTCTAGACACTTACCAATATATATTATATAACCAACATAGGGTGATTTTATATTTACTAATCACTCTAATATGCCATAGAAAGAAAATTATTTCTTTGTAAGTAGTGTGATTATCAATTGAACAAGTGAAATCTCTATCCTATGTTGATTTATCATTTAAGAAATAAAGCATTTACAATTTTAGCATATCACTTTCACATGGAAACTTGCCAATATTATATCAAAAAAAATTTATGAATCAGAACATCCAATAATATAGAAACTGGAATTCACTAATTTTATTAATTTTCTATGTACCTCTATCCATGCATATGATAATTTTCTGTGCAATATGACCATCAGAAATCTGATTTTTTATATGTTAATCATAGTGTTCTTACAGATTTGATTGTGTGAGTTTCTTTAGAATAAATGTTTTGGATCACATTCTGTGATCCATCATCAGGATGATTTTTTTTCTCTCTATTATCTTGACGATGGATCATGGAGTGTAATCGGAAATGTTGATGCTAAAAAAACTCACACAATCAAATCTAGAAGCACATTTGATTAACTTATGGATTGTGGAAATCTACTCAATCTAATTTAATATGTTTACAAACTATGATATGACACAATTAAATTTTTATTTTTCAATTGAAGTAAAATTTATAAGGGCCACGCTAAATTTGGAAGTGCCTTTGTTGGATAGAATCTTATATATAATAGAAATTTATTGGAATCACTAGATTTAAGAAGTCTTCCATGATATGTTTCAAGATAAGCTGCAGACTCTTGTTGGTACCTCGTCAAGGTACATTAAATCATTACCTCATAAACTAAAGAAGCGAGTGGAGGCATTGAAAGATCTCTAGGTATTTATATGTTAAGATTTTGATTTTCTATGGAGAAATGTTCATATGCATAGATTTATGATTCTTTTTTATGTCAATATATAAATGGTAAACATGATCTCTTCCTTTTCTTTGGAAGTACTGAATTTTATAGGCACTGTTGTATATTTTTATCTTTGTCAACATATTTTTTCTAAAGAAATAAATAGGTCTCATGAACTATGATCTAAGCCCCCAAAATAGTCAATTCTTATTCCTTACAATAGGAAAATTATGTCCACTCCAAATGAGTCATCTGTCTCCCTAGATTCAATGCAGTAGGGTTAAAATGCCCATTGTATATAAAGAAATATCTATCTGGACCAAGCTCCCAACTGAAAATTCTCTTTTATGCTCACGATAGTCTCTGCTCCTTGTCGTGGCTCTATGTGACAGTGTTTTGATCTCCAAGATGGTGTCTACTCTCTTGACCTCATAGAGGTACTTCTTAATAAACAGTGGTACTTCTTAAGAACAGTCATAAAACCTTCAAAACATTGACAAAAATCTTGAAGAATAGCTAGTTTCATTTCATTGATGATACCTATCACTAAATATCCTTATTGTACATAATGCCTTGAAAAAAATAAAAAGAGTCTATGACCTCTTTCTTTACAGTCATTATATTATAATGCATTCTCCATGTAAGCATCACTATCCTCCTCATTATTTATATCACTTCTATTCTTGGTGGCTGATGAAAAAAAACTATAGATTTGAAGGTCACTATAGATTTGAGGGTCTCTATATGTAGAAAGAAACTAATATATTCAATTTTTCAAGCACCCAAACATTGCAAAACTTAAGGCAAGTAACAACTATTATTTTGCTTGAAACTAAAATTGCTAAAATTGATTTTGAAGCAGCTTGTGAATGGGCCTCTCATTATAAACAAAAAAAATGTCCTTTGAAGATAGATAGAGAAGTTCTAAAAGCTATAACCACTAAACTACCTTAAAATGATTACTTTCAATTTCTCAAAATAAACAGTACATAAGTCCTTGTTATATGGCCCATAAAGAAAATTTAATAACCATCCAATTCTCTAGATTTGTTGTACAAAATTTAGCTGCATCATTATGGAGATGTGCATTAAAATTTTCTTCTCAAAACCCTTTGCATCAAGTGAATTTATCATCTAGCACAAGTAGAAAACAACTAGAAAATTACAAATTCTATTTATGTATTGCGATCTAGTTTTATGTTTTTGTTATCTATGGAATTGAAAATACCCATGGATTCCTCGATTCAATTTTATAGTGGTATTGCTAGGGGTATTGTCAAACATGATAGTTTTCCTTGCAATAAAACTATTAGGATCACAAAATAAATTTGTGCACTTGTTACCATGAATGGAAACCTTGCTCCTTGCTGACTGTGGACAGTCACCTTTTACCCTTGCAAAAGGATTCATAACTTGTTGTAGAGGATCAACTAGAACCTTTCCCTCATCCTTCATGGATAGGCTCACATCTTTGTTCATTTTTGGAACTATAGGACACCATAGTGTAGCTATCAACACTCCATTCTCAATAATTGTTTTCTTGTAATCAGAATTCTAAGCTTTTCCTTGAACAACCACATTCTTCATAACCATTAGAGATGTCTTATGTTGCAGATCTGTCCCTTCTTATTTTAGTATATAAAATTGGACAACATGTCATGCCATGATTATCTTTTCCTTGACTTTCCCACAAATGGAAATTTCTATTTTGGTTCATTATCCTATGAAGTATTTTAAATTCAAAAATTATTTCTGAGATATTGCCCACTGTATTTTTGATGCTCTTATTAATGCAGAGGTGATGACAAGAAGTGTGTTCTTTCTCCTTTGCCTTCAATAAGACACCTAAGTCAACTTGGGTTATCCTAGGATCCTATATCCTTTCCCACACAATGTCTTCTACCTATCCAAGGTGGTAGAACCAATTTCCAACCTTTCCCAATTAGATACAATCCAATTCAAATTCTTACACTTTTGAGTTTTAGGGACACTAGCCCTATTTTAGGCCTCAACCTAGAAGTATTCACTAGTGACTTCACCAACCCAAAATAAATATTGGGAAACCTTTCTTATTTCCTAATGACCAAGAATCACCCTTTGGTTCAGCCCTCCACCCTCCGTATAGTACCTGTCTAGGACTGTCCTAGAATTCATTGTAGTACTATCCAGGAGGTTTTTCCAACTTAACTTTCCCTTCTGATCACCACCTAGAAAAATAAGGATATATATAGATACCCTTTATGAAGTTATGTAAGACCCCAAAGCCTTACATTTCAACTCCACTCCAGAAACACCTAACTCTCACCAAGTTCGCAGACCTAATAGGCTTGGATTTCAAGGAAATTACTAGAATTGGGTGCATGGGATTGAAAAAATGCTTCAAATATTTTCACCTAACTCCCTAAAACTCAAATATACTCCAAATTCACTCAACCAATCTTTCTAGCAGACATAACACTTCCTTCTCCTTCATTCTATGCTAAATACATTGAGATATTCAGCCTAGGGCTTGATGCATGAGGGACTTACCCTTTGAGCCATCTCCTAGGCTTTTAGAATCATTACATACACCATCCTAACTTGAATTTTCTAGGATCTTAGATAAATCCACCTGATAGAATGCAAGTTAAGACTCCATTTGCAAACTGTGCTTCAAATAGACTCCTTCCTAGACTACTTTTTGGAAACTTCAAATCAAACTTGTCAAATAAAAACCAAATGACTTAAAATAAATCTCAAAGTGGAAATAACACCAAATACCTTCAATAAATCAACTTAATTTCCCAATCTCACACCACCCATGACCGTACAACTCAGAAATTCTCCCAAAAACATTTCATATTCCATTTCCCATGCATCAAAGTTACATTCCAGAACTTCTAATCATGTTGGTTCAAAGTAACCACTTAAGGAAACTTAAAATGTGAATTTAGATCAATTAAAAATTCCATGTGACTATTGGACTTCCATCTTGTAACTCTCGAACAACTTTTGGAAGTTGCATGAGCAATTTTTTGACAACTTTTGTAACATTTGGCAAAACTTGTCTTTTTGCACTCGATGACCTTAGGAATGAATCCAAACCTATCAAGTTGACATAAATTTTTTTAGAATAATAAGAATCCAAGGAATTTAACACTAAGGACTCTAAAAACACAAAACATGCTTAATGTAACATAAACCTGACTAGGTGATCTAAATGGACTAAGGTATCTCTAGGATCATAAGATTGCCTAGGAGATCCTTGAAAATACACACATGGATCCCAAAACCAAATTAGTATGACCCTCTAAGACCAATCCATTTATGACAAACAAGATCCTCTAGGATCAAACAGAGACATTCATGGGTGCACTACACCATACTCCCTAAGACAAAATTAACTCAAGTCCCTTGATTTGGGAGATATTTTAGATTGAAACTAGTCTTCTTGATATCTTCAGGTGTTAAGAAAGGTGCATCCTCCATTGAATGGTGTTTACATTTGACTAGGTATTCCTAGAAGGTGGATCTCCTGGTTTGTTTGGCTATCCTCTTGTCTAGTATACAGTCAATCTCTTGTGTTGGTGTTTTTGGTAAATCTTGTAGCTCCTTGTCCTGTGGCAGATCTTGAGCACCTTGAATGGAGACATCAGTGATAGGACCTTTGTATGGGTATAGGTCAGCAACATTGAAAATGGGGGATAAGAAAATGGTGGAAGGTAATTCAATTCTGTATGCATTATTTCCACATTTCTTCAAGATTCTAAAAGGGCCTATCTTTTTCATCATTAGCTTGGTGCAATTTTCCTTGGGTAGTATTTCCTTCTTCAAGTGAACCATAACCATATCTCCAACTTTGAATTTGACATCTCTCCTCTTGCCATCTATAGCTTGTTTGTACTTCTCAGAGGTTTTTTGCAGTTTGTCCTTCACTTGTTGATGGATGGTCTTCATTACCTCTGTAAAATCCTCATCTTGGGAACTCCTCTAGACAAAATCCTGAATGTTTCTTAGTTCTAAGACACTCCTAGGGTGGGATCCATAGACAATTTGGAAAGGACTAAGTCCTAAAATTCTGTTAAAAGAATCATTGTAGGAGGATTGAATCCCATTCCACTCCATACTCCTTTGTCATGCATCTTAGCAAGTTTCCTAGAGACCTATAGATGAATTCAGTCTATCCATCTAATTAAGGGTGGTAGGAAGATGACATAGCTAGATTTGTTCCAAGTTTCTTCTATAGGGTACACAAAAATGTCCCACAAACTTGGGGTCTTTGTCTGAAACAATGGTGAGTGGTGAACCGTGGAGTCTCACAATCTCCTTGAAGAATAACCATGCAATACTTGAGGCATCATGTGTAGTCTTACAAGGTAAGAAGTGGGCTATCTTGGAGAATCTCTCTACAACCACATAAACACTATCATAACCTACCTTTGTCCTTGGAAGACCTAATACAAAATCCATGTTGATGGAGTCCAAAGGTTTGTTAGGGATGGGTAATGGTGTGTACAATCTTGCATTTGAATTGGTGCCTTTGTATTTTTGACACACTAGGCAATTCTCTACAAATCTCCTTACTTTAGTCTCCATCTTGGGTCAGAAGTAGAACCTTCTTACTAGCTCAAGTGTCTCATCAAGACCAAAGTGGCCTGATAGACATCCACAATGCTTCTCTTTTATGATGTTCTCCCTCATGGAACAATCATGGATACATAATTGACTCCCTTTAAACAACAATCATTCTTGAATCATATATTCTGCAAATTTAGTGTGATATCTATCTCCTAGTCCCAAACAAACTTGGTAAATTTATTTGAAGTCTACATCATTGGGATATATTTCTTTGAGGACAAAGATACCTACACTTTCCAAGGCCACTTCTTGTATAGATGAATTCATCCTACTCAACGCATTAGCTACCTTGTTAGCTACTCCCTTTTTATGATTTATGGTGAAATTGAATGCTTGCAAGTATTCCATCCACTTGAGGTCTCTATGGTTTAGTTTCTCCTGCCTATTAAGAAAACTCAAAGCATGATTTTCAGTAAATACAACAAATTATTTTGGTAATAAGTAATGTCTCCACTTCTTAGAGATTAGACCATAGCATACATCTCCAAATCATATGTAGAGTATTTCTCCTTAGATTCATTAAGCTTTTCATTGAAAAATGCCATAGGTCTCCCTTCTTGGCTGAGAACACCCCAATAGCTCTTTTACTAGCATCACATTCAATGGTGAACACCTTGTAAAAATTAGGGAGAGTTAAGATGGGTCGTTGAGATACTCTTGTCTTCAAGTATTCAAAGGACTTGTCTATAGCATCAGTCCATACAAATTTTCTTTCCCTTCCCCCTTTGATAGTGTTTATCATTGGTGCACTCACCCCACTGAAATTCTTCACAAATTTCTTATAGAAACTAGCTAGCCCATGGAAACTTTTGACTTCACTGAAAGATTTTGGAGTGGGCCAATTCAGTATGGCTTCCACCTTGGAAGGGTCCATTTTCAAATTACCTTTGGAGATGACAAAGCCAAGAAATATCAGTTCCTCTTGCATAAACACACATTTTTCCAAATTTATCCTCAACTTTTCTTCATGTAACCTCTTCATTACCATATCTAGATGTAGAAAATTCTCTTCTTTATCTTTGCTAAAGATCAATATGTCATCTAAATAAACAAATACAAAGTGATTTATGAAAGGCTTAAGGAACCCATTAATCAATCTCATAAAATTAATAAGATCATTAGAGAGGCTAAAGGGCATCACTACCCATTCAAACAACCCCTCATTGGTTTTCAAAGTTGTCTTCCACTCATCCCCTTCTCTAATCCTAATTTGATGATACCCACTCTTTAGATCAATCTTTGAGTAATATTTTTCTCCTCCTAGGCAGTCCATGAGATCTTCTATCCTTGGCATAGGAAACCTATATCTAATGGTTATCCTATTGATGTCTCTAGAGTCAGTACATAGCCTCCATGTACCCTCTTTCTTAGGTTCTAGGACTAGAGGGACTGCATAAGGGCTTATGCTCTTCCTAATGAAACCTTTTCCAATCAACTCTTGAATCTATCTTGCAACTTCTGCATTTTGGTCAGGGGTCTGCTTGTAAGAAGTCATATTTGGCAAGGTAGAACTAGGTATGAGGTATATACAATGGCTAATATCCCTCTTTGGTGGTAAAACATTAGTGCTCTTGTCTGCAACTATCCCTTTTTATTTGTTCAACAAATCTTCTACTTCTTTGGGGCCAACACTTCTCTAAGGTTCTTGTACTTTTGGTGTCTTCTTAGGCTCTATTTTGGGCTTTACTATGATGGAAAAACAAGGTGTGCCTCTCTCCTTAAGAACTTTCAAAAATTCCTTCTCTCCCTCTAAGGTAACACTTTTTGTTAAGGCTTTGTCTTTCTCAGAATCAGGGAGAGGTGTCATAGTGTAACTAATCCCATTCTTAGTCAAAGTATACACATTTTTATTCCCCCCATGTTGGGAATTAGCATCATATTTCCAAGGTCTTCCTAGGAGAGTATTACATTTATCCATATCCACAAATTCACACAAAGCTTTATCTTTATATTCTCCTACTTGAAATTCTTCCCAATATTGCTCATCTACTAAAGCTTTTTGATCCTTATTAAGCAAAGATACTTTATAGGGGCTTGGGTGGGGTATTTTCTTCAAACCAATCTTATCTATCATTGCATTAGAAACTAAATTCTCTATAGATCCAGAATCAACAATAACATAACAAATCTTACCAAGTACATTGTAGTGAGTTCTCAATAGACTCTTTCTTTGTGGGGTTTCCTTGGGAGTTGGCATCTTTAAATGTGTGTTATTGAACATTATGCATTCTCCTTGCTTAGGGTTTGTAGGTCTAGATGTAGTGGTGTGGTAGGAGGTCATGCTTTGACAGTCCTCATCTTGAGTGATTTGGACTCTTCTATCTCCTCCTGATGTACCAACCTTGTTTGGACATCTAAAAGATTGGTGACCAACCTGATTGCAAGAAAAACACTTTCTAGTAAATGTGGAGTTGTGTCTACCTCCTGACCTTCCTCTGCTCTTGCCTCTAACCCCTCTGAAATTACCTCTTTTATTCTACTTTCTATCATAATCTTGGTGATTGGATTCTCCCTATGGTCTTGGAGATGATCCTCTTCCTTGAAACCTTGCCCTACCTCTAAAACTATTTCCTCTTCCTCTACTATTTTTTTCTCCTCTCCTTCTTTCTTTTTCTTCAATATTCATAGCCATCTGATAGCATTGGTGTACATATTTTGGATAAAGCAAACTTATTTCATCCTGGATACAGTACTTGAGCCTGTTCATGTATCTATCAAGTTTTTGTTTCTCACTTTCAGGGGCCTTGGTCTTCATGGAGATCTTGTGGAATTCATCAGTGTAAGATCCTGCATCAAGATCTTTTTTCTTTAAATTCTATAACTTCTTGTGCAGAGTTACTTCATAGTCTTCAAAAATAAATTGCCTCTTGATTTCTCTTAACATCTTCTTCCATGTGGTTATAGGGTCCTTTTCTTTCTCGACCCTCTCCCTTTGTAGGAAGATCCACCAAATTAGTGCAGGTTCTTTCATTTTAGACTTGGAAATATTTGTTCTTTGTGAGATAGGGATATCCTCACATTCAAAATATTTTTCTAGGGATTCCACCCAATCCATGCATTCCTTAGGGTCCATCTTTCCCATAAACATTGGTAGGTCTAATTTTTTATCTCTCCTACCCACTCTCTCCAAAGATTCTAAGATTCTTTTCTCTTCTAGCACCTTTTTATTCTCTTCATCACTCTCTTATTCTTCTTCTTTGTCTGACTCTGAATCATCCCCATTAGTCCTACTTATCTGAGAACTCTTCAATTTCTCTATTTCTTCTTCCATCTTCTTATTATTAGCTTCCTGCTCCCTCAAAATCTTGGCTAGCTCCATGTTAGTGACCCTAATAGGGATATATCCATCAATATCATCATTCTTCTTTGTCATTCTTATTCCAAAGAGATTTTCTAGGCTCTCATACCACCTAATGCAAAGGTGACAGCAAGAAGTGTGGTCTTTCTCCTTTCCCTTCAATAAGATACCCAAGTCAACTTGGGTTCTCCCAGGATCCTAGATCCTTTCCCACATAATGTCTTCTACCTATCCAAGGTGGTAGAACCAATTTATAACATTTCCCAATTGGATACAATCCAATTCAAATTCTTACACTTTTGAGTTTTAGGGACACTAGCCCTATTTTAGGCCTCAACTTAGAAGTATTCACCAGTGACTTCACCAACTCAAAATAACTATTGGGACACCTTCCTTATGTCCTAAGGACCAAGAATAACCCTTTTTTTCATCCCTCTACCTTCCGTATAGTACCTATCTAGGACTGTCTTAAAATTCCTTGTAGTACCATCCAGGAGGTTTTTCCAGCTTAACTTTCCCTCTTGATCACCTTCTAGAAAAATAAGGATATATCCAAATACCCTTTATGAATTTATTTCAGATGCCAAATCCTTAAGTTTCAAATCCACTCTAGCAACACCTAACTCTCACCGAGTTTGCAGACCTAATTGGCCTAATTAGGCTTGGATTTCAACTCAAGTACTAGAAATTGGGTGCATGGGATTGAAACAATGCTTCAAATATATTCAACTAAATCCCTAAAACTCAAATCATTCCAAATTCACTCAACCAATATTTCTAACAGACATAACACTTCCTTCTCCTTCATTCTAGGCTGAATACATTGAGATATTCATCCTAGGGCTTGATGCATAAGGGCCTTACCCTTCGAGTGATCTCCTAAGCTTTTAGAATAATACATACACTATGCTGGATTTCATTTTCTAGGATCTTAGAGAAATCCCATGGATGGAATGTAAGTTAAGACTCCATTTGCAAACTATGCTTCAAATAGACTCCTTCCTAGACTGATTTTTGGAAACTTCAAATAAAACTTGTCAAATCAAAACCAAATGAATTAAAATAATATTAGAGTGACAATAATACAAAATACCTTCAATAAATCAACTTAGTTTCCCAATCTCACACCACGCACAGCCGTACAACTCAGAAATGCTCACAAAAACTTTTCATATTCCATTTCCCATGCATCAAAGTTACATTCTAGAACTTCTAACCACGTTGGTTAGAAATATCCACTTAATAAAAATTCAAATGTGAATTTGGATCAATAAAAAATGCCCTATGAATATTGGGCTTCCATCTTGCAACTCTCGAGCAACTTTTGGAAGTTGTATGAACAACTTTTTGACAACTTTTGAAACATTTCAAAAAACTTGTCTTTTGCACTTGATGACCTTAGGAATCAATCTAAACCTATCAACTTGACATAAAATTATTAGAATAAAATGAATCCAAGGAATTTAACACTAAGGACTCTACAAATACAAAACATGCTTAATGTAACATAAACCTAACTAGGTGATCCAAATTGACTAAGGTATCTCTAGGCTCATAAGATTGCATAAGAGATCCTTGACCATACACACATGGATCCCAAAACCAAAATAGGATGATCTCTAAGACCAATTAATTTATCACAAACAAGATCCTCTAGGATCAAACAGAGACAGTCATGGGTGTAGTGCACCACTTATCACTATTTTCACATCTGCCATTGACTGTAGTGGACTATTGTCTAAAATACTAACAACTATTTTCACATCTCTATCTTTGTGTCAATTTTCTCTTGTATCATTCTATTTTTATGCTTCTTAAATATACCCATGCCTAAACATTATCATCCACTTTACCTTTCATGACTTGAATGGTATCTTTTATTGTCTATGGCAGTGTTGTCTTTATGACCTTCATGGCTGTGTTAAAATAGGGACGTCCCTTAATTGTATATTAGGGATCTCTATCTCTTATTCACCTCTGATAAAAAATAGTGACATATGCGTTGATAATGATGTTGTCCTCCATTAGTTTTCTTGATCGCCTTTCACTATTTATGGTCATTGTATAATTGTATTAGATTTGTCTTTGCTTCTTTATTCGTGCTCTTTGTCGCTATCTTTCAACTTTTTCATTTCACTGCTATAATACATTGAAATCAATATTACTTGTGACTTTCACGAAGGACTTTTCCATCCTCTGTTTCTATGTATTCCCTTGATTGTGGTTCATGAACCTTGCATCTCTTCTTTCATTAAAAGTCATTGTCAAAATTCCTATACGACTTCCCTTTGATCCTTGGACTATTAATGAAATGTTAAGTGTTGTAATCTATATGGTTGTTTTAAACCTCAATGTTCACTATTCTCTATCCTTGTGTTGTAATTTTATTGAACAAAAAAACTATTTAGAATTATACCTTTGTGAATTTTAGTAGCCATGATATCTTTTTTTTCTTATATGACAGTCATGCCTTGCTTATGGAACATCAATGCCCTTTGTGAACTATCATTTCTCATGTGTTCTTCATGAATGCCCTTTAGTGTTTGGAAACAAAAGCTTCATTAGCTTTCATAGCTCCATGACAAGGCTTAGTCTCTTTCTTCTTAAATTTTTTTCATAATTTCCTTGAGTGATTTTTACATTGTAACAACACTATTAATTCTCTTTTCCAAATAGTTAAGGAAAATAACAAGTTAATCTCTGCTTGCCAGTTGTCCATTCACATGTTTTGAAAGTCTTCTATTTGAGTTGTCCAGTGTGCAAAATCAACAGAAAAAAATTAGTCCAAGGGTCCTATATTTTCTAATATTATCTAACCATTTATGTAATTGCATCATGCTATGTTTTTGTTTCTATGAAATGAACTCCTAAGTGTGATTGTGGTTTACAAAACTTCAACTTCTAAAAGAAAATACTCAATACCAATGGTTTTCTTATATATGCTTTATGTGTGTCTAACATGTTTTACATTGATAGGGTGTCAAATTATTACGTGATGAGATTGCTAGGGGTATTTCTAAATGCGATGGTTTTCCTTGCAATCCACATGACCTTTTTATGACTGAATGGAGCAAGTACTAGGGTAAATTAGACTATAGCACTTGCTGAAGAATTGGCTAGCCTGGATTCTTATATTTTAATTATAATAGTCCCCACAAGCTGCCCGCTTTTTGGGAAGGTATACATGCTTACTATTGTATTGGATATGATGCACACAGGTTCATATGATGATTCAGTTACTCATAAGGTTAGAAAAGGATGGAATTCTTTGTCCAATTCCACAATATCCACTGTACTCAGCATCTCGTGCCCTTCATTGTGGGAAACTAGTATGTATGTGTATAGTTGGTTTATTTTAACTTTATAATAAGAATTGGAATTCTTCACCTTTTTCTAGAAATTTTCCCTACAGGGATGCCTTATGCATGTTTGTTTCTCAGTGGCTCTAAGAAGGTTTACTAACTAATCATTTTCTATATTTGTAGGTTCCATACTACTTAAATGAGGCAACATGATGCGGATTGGAAATATTTGAAGTGAGAGAATAGCTAAAAGGAGCTCACTTCAATGGAATTGATGTTTGAGTTATTGTTGTTATAAATCCTAGAAATCCCACGGGTCAGGTGAGACAAATGTAATTCAAAGCAATAAATATGGTATCACAATTTTTTGAGATCCATATTGGACCAGTAATATTCTGGAACTTTTAGAGGTCTGAATGCACTTTAAGCCTTCTATGATCTATTGTACAATAATGAAAAGTGATAATTCTATTGCATGTCTTCTAAACATATTGAGCATGGTTAATTGGAAAAATGGATTTGTAATCATTCTTAGAGTTTTATTCTTTGTAACACTCTTAATAACACTTGAAATTTTATGAAGGTTCTATCAGAGGAAAACCAACAAGAGATAGTGTGGTTTTGCAAGAGTGAAGGCTTGGTTCTTCTTACTAATGAGGTAGCTCTTTTAATCACATACGACTATCTGTTTACAACTTTCTTACTTTAGTTATATATGATTTATTATAAAAAATAATTCTCTATCATATTTTGAATTGATAGTGAATCACTAGAATATGAGGACATGAAATCAATTCTTGAGTTAGTCATGGTGGAATAGTTTCCACTAAATCAGATTCAGGAAAAAAACTTTTATCTAACTTTGAAAATTTAAATTGAGCTAGTATTTGGGAAACACAAGTTTACCAGGACAATTTTAATGAGGATAACAAATAAATCCACTCTTACAAAAAGATTGCAAGGAGTATAGGCTAAAATGAAAAGAAAATTTGTCTTATATCTTACCAATCAATATCCAAATGTACTTAATTACACTTCCAATACACCTCTATGGTGTCACTAAACTCAAAACATTGGACTATACAGTCATGCATCACAAAGAATCACTATTTTTACCTTAATTCCTAACCTTGCAACAGTGTTCCTTTCTCCAATATGGGAACAATAAGAGAATCAATAGGGTTACTATGGTCTTTGGATACTTCCACTACAAGCTATCCTATCCTTAAAGTTCAGCCTTTGCAAGGAATACATTTACACACAAAACACAATGTCTCTACCTTACTTCTGTCCGCAACAACATCAAATTTTTCTTTCAATGCCAATAACGAACAAGGAACCAAGACTCCTTATACTAGTTTCAAGACCTTCTAACACCACATACTTTTCCTCATAACAGTCTTTGACATACTTTGTTTTGAATGATTGTCATAACCATTTACTATCATATCCCTTGAACTATAGATGAAAAAACTTGAAATCATGTTTATAGAAAGTGCTAGTATACATGGTATGATTATTCTTTAGAGGGTACTAGCTCAATGGAAGATCACCTACTTTATAAGTAGGAGGATGGTGGTTTGATTTCATCATGCCCTAATATGACTAAATTTATGACTAAATATATGACTAAATAACTGACTAAATTTATGACTAAATATATGACTAAATAAATGACTAAATAAATGACTAAATAAACAACTAAATAAATGACTAATTGAATGACCAAATAAATGACTAAATAAATGACCAAATAAATGACCAAATAAACAACTAAATCAATGACCAAATAAATGACCAAATAAACGACCAAATAAATGACCAAATAAATGACCAAATAAATGACCAAATAAATGACTAAATAAGAGACCAAATAAATGATTAAAATAGTTTAGCCATAAATTTGGTCTCGAGATAAATGACTGGAAATAAACTACCAAGGATCACATAACCAAATTTGGTCATTTATCTATAATTTTTGGTAGTTTATTTGGTCATATATTGCATTTTTTGTACTAGTGTAGGGACACAAGTTATGATCACTTTTGATGATCTTACTCTATTAGGAGTAACATGTCAGATTTGTTAATTCTACTCAATTAAGAGATTTTAGCAACAAAATCTATGTGTGCACTTGGTTAAGAGATTTACAAATAATACTGTAAGTCCACCTTGTGAAAGGATTTTTTGTTTGCTACAATTGTTAGAGAGTAAAAAAAATATGACCTGAATGCTGCAATCTCAAATTGCTGATTACAGATCTATTAAGTACACAAAATATATCACCTTATTATGATGGATAATACCTCTTTTCTGCTCAGTAGCCTTGTATGTGGTTCTTTATAAACATAATTCTCCTTTATCTTTCCTTGTGTATAAAAATTTCTATCTGATCCATAGATATCCTTGGTAGCTACAATCATGTCATTCTTGATTGATTATTGCATCTATATACAAAATATTTGACCTAATTAGGTTTCGCGCTTTTTTTGAAAAACTCTATGATAAAAGGTTTATAACTTGACCTTGATCTCCTAGTTTGCATGAATACAATCAGGTAACTAATTACATCCATAATTAAATCTACTCTCGATCCACAAAAAATGGCTATCTAGCTAATAAAAAAGCTATTTTAAAGATTAAAGTTCTTTAGCGGACATGTAGGTGAGATAGACTCTTCTAGGTGAAATTTTGTCTCTCAGTGTAGATTGGTGCTTGGTGATGGCTTCGTAGGCTGGTGCTTGGTAATGTTTCTTGATTGATATATTGATCGGTTGATTGTGCTATCACTCAGTTTTCAAAACATTTTGGTGATCACTGAGCTTGGTGAGTGTTGTCACTCGGTGATCATGACCGACTAACCAAAACTGTCTGCTTATATACTAATGACAACTTCTGATCCTTTATGGATTATCATAGCACCCACCACTTGATCTAAAAGATCTGAAGGCCTCAAAGAAATCTAAAACACTACAGACCCCATATCCTTGGAAGGATACGTGTCAGCTTGTTGCAATCCCTTGATCGTTATCCTCTGCACATATGTTGATCAAGGAATAACAACAGCCGTAGTATCATTTGAAACTAATCTTCCTTTATTCTAACCTTATCTGTGACCACTTTCCACATGTCCACCATTCATGAACCGCCAAAGACTAAAAAACTTGCACTTTCTATTTTCAAAAACATGCACACCGTAGATGACATCTAATCAAATGGTGGAGGAAGATCATTGTTATCTTTGAAGAATGCTGACCTCATGATGTTATTAAGTACACATGGCACCACGATGCAATTCCTTGAAGAGTAAAATGACTATATCTTCATGTTTGAGGGATAAAAAACTGTCAGATTGATCTTTACCTACTCGACAGATGCATTAAAAAATCCCACGGAGGCCTAAGACTTAGGAAAAAGACTTAGGAAATAAAGATGGCCCTGCTCAATGACATAAAAAAACATGGTAGAAAGGGACTTAAGTGACCTCGAAAAGTAACTTGATTTTATAATGCATATGATACTTAAGGGTTTTACCACCATGGAAGAACAACTAAGGTTTAAGACATACCCCAAAAATTGCAGAAAGAAGATAGGAACAGTACCAAGGAGATCCACAATTTATAGTCCTAACATAGGCTCCAACTGAGGAAGGTTGAACACAAGTTCAACACTAGAAAACCAACACTGTGGGATGCAGACCAAGACCTCACAAAAAAACCCTAAAATTGAAAACCAGGAATATATACATATATATTAAACTTATGTAGGATCAGTGAATTATGAGAAAAATGGCTTCAGAAACTGCCCATGCACAGGCAAGTCTTGCATTTCACTAGTAGGACTTTGTAGAAAATAAGAATCTTTTCCATGAAGATAATGCACAACAAATGGTCCTAACCATAAGCACTCAAAATTTCCATGATTTCCTTTGTCTTCTAATCTTGCAGTCCATTGGAGCACAATGTCATTTACATGAAATTTCCTTTCTTGTGCCCTCTTGTCAAATAAATAGTTGGACAATTGATGGATCTTATGATTTTGTAGTTGTGAATCATTTATGATCTCATCCAACTCTACCAACTGCAACATTCTATTTTGCATTGGATTTGTCACCTCTATGTCTTCATCTTGGATAAATTTTAACTAGAAACAAATTATTCAATGGTAATTTAGCTTGTGTTCCATAAACCATTTCAAAAGGGGATACACCTATAACTCTTTTTACTGTTATATTGTAAGCCCACAAAGCTAACCTAAGCTTTGAATTCCAACACCTTTTATTCTTCTCTAATGTCCTTTTGATAATTTTCATAATGATCTTGATACTAGATTCTACTTGTCCATTTTCTTGTGAATGATATGGTGAAGAATATGAAAAGACAATACCATACTGATCACAAAACTCTTTGAATTTTTTTGACCTAAAGCACATAGCATTATCCATAACTATCTTTCTTGGAACACCAAATCTCATTAAGATGTTATCTATCAGAATATTAATGACCACCTTACTGGTTACCCTCTTGGTTGGTATAGCCTCAACCCATTTTGTGAAATAGTCAGTGGCAACAAGGATCCAACTGTGACCCCCACTAGACTTCTATAAAAATTCACCAATAAAATCAATGCCCCACTGGGCAAAAGGGACCTCAATTGAAATTTAATTTAAAGGAAAATCCCCTGAATACACTATCTTTTTTGAAAACTTTTGACAAGCTTCACACCTCTGTACAAACGGACATGTGTCCCTAAACAAACAAGGCCAATAAAAACCAGCTCTAAGTATCTTGTGTGCAATTTTCTTTTCTAAATAATGGCCTCCACACACACCAATACGTGTTTTCTTCAACACCTTCTCAGGTTGAGCTTTACCCACACAAAACAAGAGAAATACATCTCTGTTTTTCCAATATAAATCTCCTTGAATCAACACATATTTCTAAGCTTGAAGTCTGAGAGCCCTTCATTGATTTTCTCTCATGTCCTTAGGAAATTTAGTATTCTTCAAAAAATATCCAATATTAGTATACCATGGTTGCATCTCAATGATAGTTGGCATTTCATTTGTTTGCACATTGTTCACTTGGGTAAGCTCCATATTTGTATCTATCATGAGATTTTCTAACCCCAAGACTATAACCAATTTAGTAATCTGGATCTCTAAATCAAATTATTGTATTCTATTGATCCACCTCCACCTCTTGCCAGTAACCTCATTTTGTGACAATATGTCCTTAGCAGTTGTTGGTATAATAGAAAGGGTGTGTACTGAGAGGGGAGGGGTGAATCAGTACCCTTAAAAACTTTTAATCAATTCTGTGTAACCACTATTCTGTATTAACCGACTGAGTAGATTGCATACACCAAACATATAGTATCAATGCTTAAATATAAATGCATGTAAAATAAAAAATGCACACACATGAAATTAAGTACTCATGACACAAGTATTTTGGTATCACACAAAACCTCTGTTAGAATGTAAAAACTGCGGTGGGGATGAGACCCACAAAAATTCACTACTGCAGCAATAAAGATAGCCTATTAAAGCTTACAAACAATGATCATTTCTAATGATCTTACCCTAATAGGAATAACAATAAGATCGACTAGATCTACCTCATGTGAGGATTTAGCAAAAAAATCTATGTGTGCACTCAGTTAAGTTTACTATGTTAAGAGATTTAGGGGTCTATTATAGTTTTTAGAAAGTAACATCTGAAACATATATAATATCAATATTGTTGATATAGATCCATTAAGTACATACAAAACATATCACCTAAATGTGAATGATAATACCTTCTGCTATTTTTTGCTAGGTAGGCTTGCCTTAGTTCTATAAACTGATTTGTGCAATGTAGTCTCTGTCCTTAAAATCCCTCGTCTGATCTCAAATGTCAGTAGTATGGCGGCTACTTGATCATTTCTTGATCAAGATACACTACAAAATTTGACATTGATACATTTATATATCAAATGATATGACCTAATTAGGTCTTAACAATTACATCCCTATCCTAAGATCAATGGTGTACAAAATTTACCTTGATCATCTACACATAGGAGACATAAACAATTAATATTGTAAATATATAATTAATGTCCTCCTTGATCATGTAAATTGTTATCTAGGTTGGCTAAAAATTTGTTACATAGAATAATGTGCCATAATAAACTTTTAGGTGACCTCTGTTCCACTCGGTTAATGCTGTCTCTCAGTGCTCGGTGTTGTCTATGTATCTCAATTATACTGGTGTTTGGCTATGCTCTGTATCTCGGTGTTGTCTACTGCTCAGTATAGTCTATTGTCTCAAGTATCACTATACTCAGTTAACTCTAGGAACGATCAGTGATCTTGGTTAACTCTACACTTCAGTGATATTAACCGACTGTCTTGTTTGACTTTGTTACCGAGTGTCCATTATGTCTACTTGATAGCAAATGAAAAATTCAATGTGCAATTGTAGTAGCATTCTCCTCCTTTGGAATTAATATCAAAAACTTAGTACTATACATGATGAATCCTTCTTTGTACATGCTCCCCCTTTGTATATACTCGATATATGTATATGAACATCCTAATTATAGTATCCCCCTTTACTATACATATATACATATATTTCCCCCTTTTTTGAAAATAATGACAAATGGAGTATAACTTAATGTTTTTCAAAAATATTAGGATGGGCATTCTCGAGAGTTTCCAGTAACTTCTCACATTCCTCATTTAAATGCTTGAGGGTGAGTAGATCTAAATTTAGTTGATCATGCATATCATATATGCTTTCTATCAATGATAAATCTAGGGTGGCAATCAAATTCTTTTCCAGTGTCACATGTTTCTATATCATAGTCAAATGTAGTAGTAACATTACCTATAGCTCAGTTACTTTCTCTCTATTTTGTTCCTCTTCTTTCTTCAATTCTTGTCTTAACCACTAGTTTTGAAGTACCTTGTTATAATGCATCTATAATGGATGTGGCTTGGTTGATAGACTATTTTCACTATCCTTTAGATCTTGATCTATTTTCTTTAAATTTTCACTAATCTCGGTAGTGAAGTGATCTAGTGTGCATAACTGCTGTAGAATTGTAATGAATTTAGATATAACAGTTTCTAAGCCACCTACAAATTCAAACAGAGTTACCTTATGTACTGCCACTGCCTAGCTAATCTTCTCTTTGACCTTGTATTATATCTTCTTCTCTGCTCGCTCTTTTAATTTCTGATCGACATCAATGTTGGGTTTGTCAATTGCCTTGGTGAGCAGTTCAAGTTGTTCAAGTATGGGGGCTCATTCATCAATGTTGATATCTGGTACAACTTACATTAGAATCTCCTTGGATTTTTCTTACACTTGTGCACTCTTTTCTTCTTGTCTCATCTTGTCTTGTGCTTCTTTTCGGGTGCAAAGTTCACCATATTTCTTCAATGTTTTTGGATCAAGTGTCCTTGGATCCCATTCAGGAATCTCTATGATTTCATCTAAAGTAACTACGTCCTTCATTCCTTTCATCATCTTCTTCTTATCTCCTTGAAAAATCAATGAATGAGCAAGAGATAGTGTTAGCTGATCCTTTTCCTTAGTTTCATGGTTTACTTTCTCAGTACTCGGTATCATGACTTGGTAAGGTGCCTCTGTAGATGACATTGCATCTATAGTAGATGTATCTACTCTTTTGTCAGGATTCTTTGTGTTACCTTCACCTTTCTCTTCTGAAACATTAGTGGTATCTTTTTGTGCATCACCTTGGGTTGTTCCACTACTATGCTCGGTCTCTTTACTGTGATCTTCACCCTTATCTTCATTTGTATTTGTAATCTTCTTGGGTGTCTTTTTCTATTCTTCGGTCTCATTTTCAATTGCTTGGACCAAAATAGGTAATTAGCATCGTATATTTTCTTGAGGAACCTCTAATGTGTCTTTCTCATCAATAGTCTCAGTTTCTCTGATAGATTAATCTTCCTTGGCCTTATCATCTAGATCACCTTCAGTTACATCAATTATTGTGATCTCTGGGTGACCTAAATTAGTCAAGAGTTCAGGAATACCATCTAAGACATCATCAAATGCTGCATCATCAAGTGTCATGGGTTCTCTACTCGGTTGAGTAGATGCAACATCATTTTATTCCTTGGTATCCTGGATGTCCTCAAGTGGATTCAATAGTTCATTCCAAATTTTGGTGCTCTCAATATCCAATTCCTTCATATTTCCTTGTGGGATATTCAATGTTCATTGTTTCTTAGGAAATTTATTGTCATATTGTCTCATTATATTATGTATTTCCTCAACTATGCACTTAGCTTTAATAAGTGTAAGAGTTGCTTCTCTCATCTATTTCTTGGTTGGGAGTGCATATGTCCATCTTGATGATATTTTATCATACAATTATAATGGAATAGAAGTAGTAAACTCAACTGGAACTTGTTTGAATTTTATCATCATATATATGATTTCTTCTTCTAGTTTACCCTTGTGATTGGTAGTCAGATCAGAATATGCTTGTATGTTTGGAAGTCCTAACTATCTGGTTGTCTTGATTGCTTCTGCAATCTCATTAATGGTCTGTGATGTCGTGTTGTGAACAACCTTGAATTGATATGGATTTTTGTTAGAATCATCCTTGTCATCTATTTTCCTTACATATCTTCTCTTTTGTCTCAATGTAGTAGTACCTTTCTATTTCCTTGTTTGGTATGTAAACTTTGGTGAGGGACTTGTGATTTTTTCTACGCCTTTCTTCAAAGGTGGTGAGTCAATAGTCACCGATTGTTATCTTGTCTTTGGTGGAGACAAAATCTTTGTGTTTTTTCCCCTTTTAGCCTTGGATGCCTCAACTAGTGGTTCATCAGACTCAGTGGCATCACTATCATGATTAGGTTGTCCTTCTTGACCGACTGAGGCCTACTCCTCAGTTTCATCTTGAGACTTGTCCAGTTCTTCATCTGTAATTCAAAGTTTTCTCTTCAAAGTTTTAACAATTTTAGTCTTTTTCTGACCATTTGTTGAACTTGTAAAGAAATTTTTATTTGGGTCTTTGCTTCATCATAGGTGCCAAATATCATGATAGATTTATCAACATGATAATTCAATAGTTTCTCAATAGTCTTTGAAGAAACATTATTATCTAATTCATAATCCATTGGAGGTAGCCATGCTATCCTTAGATCTGGTGCTTTTATTAAAGTTGTATATGTGTCTACTATAGAATAGATATCATATTTGTATTGTTCTACCAATTGCAGTGTAATTATGGATCTCTTTTCCATCCTAGCTTTGAAATTAGCAAAATATTTATTCATAAGAGGCTCAAAGTTATTCCCTAGACTTTTAATCATCTCATCTATTTGGACTGTAACTGGTCTGTCTGACTTCCACTTTACTTTACCAATTGAGGGAAAGAAATTCTACAAGTAGAATAATATGCAAAGTAGTAATGAACCAAACTTACATGTATTTATTTTTGCTAATCTTATGGTTCTCATGGTCTCTTCTAATTGCCTCTGTAATAAATCAGAAAGATCAAGTTGTAGTGCTTTCTTGAAAAAAATTTAGGCTATGTCAATAGCTCCACACAGTACATTGCTTGGCCTGTTGGATTGGAATATCTTATACCCAATGGTATAAGCACCAAACCATAGTTCAGGATCATTGATGCAGTTGATCTTTAAAACTCTTCCATCCCATTTGGCTAATTTTACCTTTTCTAACTCGGTTCTCGGTAGGTGTCTTAGGGATTTGGGTTTTTCAAATATAGGATACCCTGTGACTGCATGTATTATAACTTTGGTTATCTTCATGGGCTCATCCAACCAAAGCTTTCCATCGTGCACTCCATATAGTATAATGTAGATCCATTCATTGCAAAACACCTTCACAAAATCTAGGGCATGAGTTAATCATTTAAATTCCAAATGATTGTGATCGTCCTTCAACTTTCCATCTATGCATAATGATTGGTATGTGGACATGATCTCAAAATCTATGATTTCACCTATTTTGTAGTGTATGTATGCACACACATCTTGGACTAGAAAAACCCTAGGCGGGATAGATAAAAATGTGTTTGGTTGGGCTGCAACCTGTGGATGGATCTTGTAGTTTGGTTCCATGTAGGTGGAGCTCTTAACTAAAACAATATTTTTCTCCTTATCCAGCTTTGCTTTCATTGTTCAAGATGAAGATGCCACAATCTTTGTTTTAGGGCTTCCATAAAATATACTTGAATAAACTGGTGAGGGTAGAATGCATAGTTACTAACCTTTGTGTGCTCGTAATGTGGTTAAATCTCTGTAGAATGGTAAAAAATGTTCTTATGCAACTTAACTCTCTTTCCTCTATTCTTCTCTATGATCACGGTGTGAACAAATGAGTTCACATCAACCAAATATATATAGCAAATGACTTGGGTGGTTCAATAAATTCTCTTCACCAACCAATCGGTGAACAAACATTATGCTTGATTAACACTATCAATGCTTCAGCTTGGTGAGTATACCTTATACCTGGTTACCATAGCAACTTGGTAAACTCTTCACATTTTCACCAACTGACAGTTCTAACTTGGTACATATTAACCGACTCAACTAGATCATAGTAATAAAATGTATACTACCATAGTGCATCTTGATTCATGCTGATTTTTCATATGTATAATAAATATAGGAACTGATGTAAGATAGGCATTGAAAAACATAGTTCCATACCTTCTTGTATTTCTCAGTTGGAGATGGTGGAGCCACCTAATCTATTGGATGAGGTGGTACCAAAAGTAATACTTGGTCCTGCATTATCATTTGATGCTCTTCTCCACATTTGATTTTTGATCCTCACAATTTCACCAATTGTATTTCCATTCTCATAAGTGTTTATTTGGTCTTCACAATCTCTTCTTAAGTGACCAACTTTGTGACAGTGAGAACATGCTATTCCAGGGCTTGACCAATTCCTAGACTTGGTTCACCATTGTCTCATACAATTTTCTACTATAAGTCCATATTTACCACATGTTTCACAATTTATCCAAGTGTTATAATCTCATGCATAAGCATTGCCTTGTCTTCTTGATTCAATTACTATTTCTTTTTCTTTAGGCTTCCAAATGTACTTTGTGTTCTTTCGGCATGTTTGAGTTGTATGACCATTCATGCTGCAATTTTGATAGTGTAATGGATAAAATAGAGTGAAAGTATAGAAAGAAAGTGTTATGCCCTGCATACCCATCCCTATATTTTGTATGCAAAATGTTGGCTCCCCTCTTTTTTCTTTTGGCTCTTGCCTTGTTTTCTATCTTTTTGTTTTTGTTGTTTCCTTTTCTGGGTTTTCCCTCTTGTGGGGTTTGTTTTCTCTTGCTTTTTGTCTTTTGTGTCTCTGGGACCCGGTCCTGGAGTTGGTTGTTTCTTTTCTAGAGCCTAATTCTAGACTCCGGGATTCTCCACCACAATGTCTTCTTCTCATAAGGAGGTATGGTCGTGCAGAATCCCTAGGCCTGGAGTTCAAGGTTTGCTTGTTCCAAAGTTTGCTATGAGGGAGGGTAACTTGCTTTTTACCTTGGTATAAAATGAAATTACATGTCACTTTTGTAGCTACCGTGATTAAAACACTTGTGCATTCAAAGCGATCCTCACGCAACCAAATTGTGATTAAACTATGATTACTCCATGCTTAGTGGGTTATTATCAGATGATTCAAGGTACCTGTTTGTGACCGTTTGAAGGTAGAGCTCATTGCAGAATTATTCCTAGTGTGCTCTCTCCTTGCTCCTCTTTGGATTTCTAGGTTGCAGATGAGCTAATCAAGAGATGTCTGAAGTAATCACCCCTCCTTCCAGCCCAGAGTTACCTACCACATCCACCCAAGTGGCCACCAAAACTAAGGCTGAGAGGTTACTGGCAAAGCTTCCCTTGACCTCCAAGTATCCCAAGGATGGTGCCATCGTGGGGTCCAAAATAGAGTCCAAAGTTCAAGAAATAATAGACACCAGGCCCGGATCTTGGGTACAAGTGCAAGGATTAATTCAAGTCATTTACAGGTTAAAGGCTACTGGAGATAACCTTGCAACTCAGATCACCGCCTCTGGTATTATCAAAGTAGCAAACTTCCCCTATTTGGTGCAATCACTAGAGTTAATACTCCAATTAACAACACTGTACAACTCATCGACATGGACCATCCTACTACCAGATCCCCGGTCGCTACAGTACCCAACAATCATTGTCACCTTGGACGCGACAAATTTCACCTCAGGGCTGGGGATCCCATAATTTAATGGATCCATTATCTGAAATCGACTCTAGACATTGCAGGAGTTTGAAGGTGTCGAGATCATTTCTCGGAAACACATCAATAGCCACTTGCTAAAAGCCCCAAAGAGGGATTATAAGAGATTGAAGTTGGAGATTTCCCATGGGGAGTTCAAAGAGCCCATCCAAGTGGGAATTGTATTTCTATGCAGGATTTTTCAGATTACCCCATGCCCTGGATTTCTCGGCATGGACGTATTACTTTCTGTACTGCATCACCACTCATAGTTAGACTTTCAACTGGGCGGCCCTCATATCTAACCACATAGACAAATATCTAAAGAGTGTGGCCCATAATTCCAAATTTTATATGACATCATACATACTATGGGCACTAGCACAGCAAAGGCTGACTTTTCTAGGTTTGGGAACAGTCAGGGATCTTAGAAATGGGCCAGGCCAAAGGACACCGTGGGATCACTATCCCCAAGTGCAATGGGAACTTAGTTTCTTGAACTTCTTCCGGGTGAATGATGCCTCCGTTTACCAAAAAATTCTAATGCTTAACCGAGATTTTGAGTACAGACTCTCACAAGAGGCAATCACCCTGGTCAGCTCCTACAGCTAGTACTTTATTTAGTTCTGTAACATATAAAAATGTTACTATGTGTAACATAAGAAAAGATGTCACATTTGAAATTGTAGATGTTTGTGTGATGTGTGGGGAAGATAAGATGTTCCTTTCAACCTCAAATGCACAAATGAAAGATCCAAATTGATCAACCCAAAAAGGATCAATGCACAAATGAATCAATCATTTGGAAATGAGAGAAAAGAGGAAAGATCTTAAATTCCCATTTTAGAAAGGAATGTATATGATAGTTCTAGGAATTGAAATGGATGAGATGAAGTACCAACCTTACAAAATGGCAGATCAAAGATTTCTATTTTTTGAGATCTGCAGACTATTTCTGGAGATGCTGACAGTTGATACCAAACTAGAACACAGAGACAAACAAAACCTAGAAATATTTTTCCATTATGATGTCAGCTTATGAAAAAGGTGGACCCTGTACCACTTTTTCCAACTTGATCTACTCAACTCTGAAAGTATCCCTATTCGCACAATCCAAAAGAAATCTGAAAAGGGTATCCAGATCTGGCCTAAGATCTATAGTCCCAAACTCGTACCTACAAGAAAAATGTTTTTTTGTTGGGGGAAAGGGGTTTGCCTTGGTAAAACCCTAGTTTTGGAATTAACCTCAAATATATATAATTGAAATTGTAGAAGTAAACAAAGTAAATGAATAAATTCACCTTGCTTGTAAAAGTCCTTGTGGTGGATTTGATTCCATGAATCCACAAGTATGTATGCATCAAATGGATCTAGAATTTAGAATGTATCATGTAGGATGTCTTCAATCAATCACTTGTAGATCTCCAACACCAAGTCTTGAATGGGTTCTTGAATTTGGAA
>MU226283.1:28116-55871 GCA_018584345.1 Thuja plicata
TGAATTGCACTTGAAAATCCTTCTCAATTGCGTAATGGTGCTTAGAGAAAATGAGAGGAGAAAGCTCCCTTTTATATGAAACTAGGGCACAATCTTCTAAGGAGGCCTACATAGGATAATTAAATCATTTAAACCTTTAGCCCTAGGAGAGGACCTATATTAAATATAATTTAGGATTTGATGCTTCAGAACCTGAAATAGCTGACCCGGAAGTGGGAAACAACTTTTGCAAAGACCGACATCCGAAAACTGAAAGTTCCCAGGATTTGGACCCTGGGATAGGGTCAAGGTCAACCCTATCCTAGGTCAAGGCCAAGGTTGACCATATCCTAGGTTAGGGTTGAGGTCAACCCTGTCCTAGGTCAGTGTCAAGGTCGACCCTATCCTAGGAGGTCAACCCTGTCCCTAAATCCCAGAAACACAGGTCTGTATCCCAGAATGTAGAAATCAGGTTAGAAAATGGTGGACAGAAAGGAAGACTAGGGGGGAAGCCATGTCAAGATTAGGAACCCAGTCAAGGTGATTATCATGACCCCAAACCACTTACTTAGAAGTCTAAACAAGTCTAAAATAGAATTGCTTCCATTTTCTTACTATACAAGTTCCAACATCACACCTACATTCGGGTGACAGGCTTCAATGGGAAGCCCCATCTTCTTCCCCGGTATTGTGTGGATAGGATTAGTCTTTTAGAATTCTGCTGGACTATGATGGATCTGTACACATTCTTCACATTAAAGAAGGTAATCAATGTTCCATTCCCATTCTCTTGTAGGAATTATACATGCAGCCTTACCGTAGCCCAGGAGGTAGATATTGAGTTAAAGAACCTGGGGCTAGTGGAATTCCACCACACCTGAAGGAATTATGATCCCTGTGGCAAGATTTCCATAGCTCTTCCTTGGGCATCCCCACCACATAAAGAGGATATTGAAGACTTCTAGGTGGACTAACAGGAAAGTTTTGATCTCCACGCCTGACAGAATACATGAATGAGCAAAGGGCTCATGAAAGAACTCGACCTTCAAACTTTCTCGAAGGATTTCAAAGATGACGAGTGGCTGGAGGATCCAACATATAAAGGATAAGGGATAGATAAGTTAGACCTTCCTCTGGTTGATTGTTCCATCCCTAAGGACCTAACAATTGAAGGGGTATGTCACTCCATTATAGAGGCAAGCCACCAGTATTTCACCTGGGCATGCCCAAAGAACGCCTGAAAGAAGCCAACAGTCAAGCAGGCTACTCCCTCTTTAGCTGGTGCCAGACCTTCTTCATCTGCCATAGCCACTAAATCAAGCATAAGTAAAGGGAAAGAGGAGGGTGCCCCGGTCCTCAAAGAACCTCCAGAAGTCCCCACCCTTCTAATGGCATAGTTACATAAACAAATGGAGTTGGCAAAGGTGACCAGCAACCAGCAAAGTATGTAGGTATCTTTTGGCCTCCCTATAGCCCCAATGGCTTCTGCTCACCTGGCGATATCACCATCATTGGAAGCCATGATGAGTAGATAGAATTTCACTAAGGTAGAGTCTACTAGTATTCTGGACATCGGGACTCCATTGATAAGAAAGAAGAAGAAGAAAGTGACACCCACACCAAGTGCAGCCACCAGTCCCGGTATGTGAGAGATGCCCCTGGTAGATGTCAATTGGACTCTCTTGAACTCAAGGATATTTTGGATTCTAGCTCACCCCCACGTGATGATTTTGACAAAACCTTCTCGGTGAAGGAGCTCCTAGAGATTCAGTAGGGTATAAGTCATGCGGTGGAGGAGATCGCTGCTCAGGACAAAGAGGTCCCCATAGAAAAGGAAGTCTTAGAAGAAAAGGATACATCAGAGCAAGAGGCTAAGGAAGAAATGCAAGCAGGGTCCAAGTAGGAGAAGATACTAGTCTAGGAGACCAAGAACGCACCAAGGCAACACATAAATGAGCAACCGATGGTTGGGTAACTCGGACCCATGAGATCAACCGTACTCCCGACTATCACACTCCAAATGCCTTTGGTTACTATGGGTGATCAGGTGCCCCAGAGAACTTTTGGTGAGGTAGTAATGATAGCCACCTTGTTAAACTTCAACCAGAGGCCTCACCCACCTCTAGATGACATTCTAGTGGAGGAGAACGCTCTGATAGATGAGGCTAATGAGGCTCAGGAGCAGCAGCAGCAAATGGACCAAGAAGTCCTGTATAAGGAAAACAAAGAAACAGTTGCCACTGGGAGGGACAAAGTCCCCAAAATAATAGGTGAGATTGAGACCGGAGAAAAGGCTCTAGATAATACAATAGAAGATGCTAGTATGGTGGAAAATGTTGAAGGTTTTGAAGAATAGGAAATAGGAAAGGAACAAGAACAAGAGGAACCAGAATAAGAGGTGGATAAAGAGCTCAAACATAATGTACACTCTGGGAATGTGCCACCAGATTCTGAAAGGAATCCTAATGAATAGGTCTTAACAACAAAGCCACCCCAGTTGCCCCAATGGGTAGTTGAGTCAAGAAAAAGGAAGACCCCGGTGACAACCTTAGGCGCTATGCTCTTGTTGGTGGAAATGATGGCCAAGAATGCAGAGGCTAAGAAACCCAAGAAGGCATGGGTAGTCCATACTCTCTAGACTAACCCAACAGATAGTGCAATTGCGATTAATGCAACACCCCCATCAGATGTAGATGTGGTGGCCATAAGGCCTAAAGATTACAACATAGTAGAAGTAGAATTGGGGAGGAGAGATAAACAGGGTGAGCTGGATTTATTGAAGGAAGCCACCAAGGCAATAGAGGCTAGGTACATAAAGCAAGGCTATAAGCTAAAGGAGGAAAGAGAAAAAAATGCCAATCTCCTTGTGCTTTTGGTAGAACTCACATAGCCATTGGCTGAGGTCCACCCAGGAGCCCCTTCTCTTGGATTGCTACTTGGACAGGGCAATATGGATTCTCTATGCATCATGAAGAAGAAATCACAAGCTGTGGATGGGTGGGCCACCGAGAAGGTGACCATGATGAGACAATTTTTGGCAGTGTCCCTCCCAGACCATTATCAGGTCGATGTTCTTCTCAACTAGGCAAAGGGCTCTGCTATTATATGGGAGCAAGATCTAGCCAAGTATGAAAAATTGAAGGCCAGGCTAGAAGAGATCCACAATATAGGCAAAGAAGTCACAATAGAGTTTGGAATTTTGGGAGACAAATTGTATGATTCCCTCCAGGCCTAGTACTCCAAAATTGTCGTTAGGGGTGAGGTATGCAAGGAACTAGTTAAGGCCCTGAAAGAAAAAGTGACAACTACCCAATACCCCTTGGGTTTGTTTAAAGAATTTGTGGTTAGGGTATTGCAAGTTGATCCCTTCACCACTGGGACATGTACTCCAGAGGACTATGTCCTCAACAAGTTTGATGAGTGGATAGAGTCCTTGTATCTGCCTGTCAGAGATTTTTACCAAGGCAGGCTATCCATATTGTCCAAAATGATGATCTGATCACATGATGCCATCAAGATGGTAGATGAACTCTGGAGTGGGGCTGAGGATGTTTAGGAGGCATTGGAGGATGTCTGAAGTAGGTGGGACAACATCAAAGATGTAGATGAAGAAAGCATAGGCCAAGTATTGGAAGCTTGGGAAAAATCATAAGGAATAATAAAATTCTTTAGATTCTGGAGAATCCCGCCAACCCCATATTGGTTGTATTCATTTATTCTTTGGGGGCCCGACTCTTGGATCCTAGAGTTTTGTATACCACATTTTTTTTTTCTTTAAGTGACCCATGTCCTAGTTCCCAAGGCTGACTGGTCACTTTCAAGACAACCAATAAAGGTTGTCAGAGGACAGGTAACTGTAACAAGGCACGTCAGATTGACAAGAAGTTTTTTGATAGATGGTCTTCCCAAGGAATCGCTTCAACATTACACCTAGCACACCAGAGATAGGGTGCCACTTTCCCATTTATGAGGCATGTAGTTTCGATCCCTGGGGGATCAGATTTCTTCCTTCCCCTACCATCTCTCTTCTCGAGGCTGATTCTTCCACTCTGCTTCTCTTGTCTTATTCTTCTGACATGTCAGACCTTCTCCATCTCAAGGTCTTTTGTAATGTGGTGCAGGTAGTACCAGCCACCAGAAAATAGTATTATATTGCAAAATTGTAAGATAGGTTAGGTTAGTTTTAGGTCAAATAATGGGTATAAATAATAAGTATGACCTCATTCCAAGGGTCGGCAAAATTGATGATTTTGAAGTCCATAGTTAATAGTAATTTGGTTTTCTCAGATCTTAGTTGCAGAGCTCAATGCTCCATATTTTCTAAGCTTTTAGTAGTTAAATACTCCCTTGGAGCCACCATTGTACCACACACCAGTGCTTGCTAGAAAAGATATTAATGAGGAAGGAAGAGTTTTATCGATGATGTTGTTAGCATTCTCTCTTCTGGGTTAACGGTATTTTATGCTTTGTGTTCTTCATGTCCTTTTCTCTGATACTTAAAGTAGATTAACAACCTCCTTTCCTTTGCTACTGATAAAATATGAACTGATGGTTGTGTATTTCTTCAGTATTTAGTGTAGTGTGTTAGAGAATCATTGATGTTTTGAATGTTCAGTATAACTATAGGTAGATGAAATCCTTCTAACTCTGCAATATCTTTTGAAGTTTATTTTTAAAGTGCACACTTGGAGGAAACCCCACTCACTTGAATCCCTAGAGAAGATGAGTTAAGATAACCAGCTATCCCCCTCAAACAAAATAGTCACATCTCCCAACTGAGCCCCACACTGTCGAGACCCGACTCTCAGGTGCTTGGAGGCTCAGGGAATCTCATTTCCCTAGAAAACCTTTACAGGCAAAGTTGGCTGGTACCCCGATACCCGATGACAACTTACCTCTGTTGGTAGACCCAGTCACAAAGTCTCATCAATAGAAGCTGGTGCTAGAAGGAGGGCATGAACTTTCCCCCCTTTAAAGATTCAGATTTCACACCACCCAAGGGTTCCCCAAGCCATAGTTTTAGGAGTCAAGCCTTTAGTGGGATTGGATCATTCTCACCAGCAAGATTTGAAAGAGTCCTTAGATTAGCTCCCAACCCTAGAAGGTTTGTTGAACTCAAGCCTCCCATTCAGAAGAAACAGACCCTAAAAGCCAAGTCAGCCACCAGTGTTTAGGTATCTAGCATACCATAGAATACCAAAGTCCCCCAGACAATCTCAGGAACTAGTGTGCAACCCAGTCAAAATCCAACTCCCCCAATGGCTGCGTATTTTGGAAATATCGGGTCCCCAATGGGAATTTTTTCAGGTGCAACCAATGCTTTACCTTCACACCCAGAAAATATTTGTCCCCGATATGAGTACCTAGGCTCATGAACCATAAAAGAGCATCTGAAAACATACAAAGATGTCATAAACCAACACCGGATCCAACATCAATATGTTGTGACCCAGATGTTCCCTCTATCCCTGGGACAGAACAAACTGAACTGGTACCTTAACCTTCCCGCCAACTCCATCAACAGTTGGCAGGACATGGAGGATGCCTTCCACGTACACGTGGACCCAGTGTGGTCCCATAGCTAGTTCATTTCTATCAGGAAGGAACCAAATGAGCCCCTTGCAGCATTCAACAATCGATTCCAATTTTCCTTGAAGCGGTGCATGGGTCCCTTCATCCCATCTACAGATGTGACTATCTAGACCTACTTCAATGCGATGGACCCCTTTGTTTCCACCCTCCTTTGGAGAACTACCACCTTGGACGACCGGGATACTTTGGTGAAAGTTTACAAGCTAGCCTTGGAGTTTTCTCGCAGTCTTAACAAATCCTTGAGTGAGATTGGGTAGAGCATGCCATTCAACATGATCCCTGGTGGAACTTCTTACATTGGGGGATATAACCCCAATCTAGTAATGGGTGCTCCCACGATGGCCATTAATCCCCCGCCATCGCTAATAGACCAGAAAGCTCAGTACATGTATCCATCTCAAACTCAGACAACACCAGGTCTAGAATCCTTTCCCTAGAACTAGCCATAGAAAATGCAATAACCACAGACATAACCACCCAAAGTGCCTTTCTTCCAGTCAGCTGTGGCTAGAGGATTGCCACCCTTGACTCCGATGAATACTGTCACTTTCCCAGGGAACTAGCAACAACAACCATCACATTGTGACACAAATACCTAGTTGACTGCCGAGGTTGAATCCCTCCAGCGAATGTTGTCCATGCTGACTTTGGACATGGGTCAACTAAAGGTGGGGTCCTATGCACCCAAGAATTCCAATTCCCAGAGAAGGAATATTTTCTCTGGCCAATGAAACAACAATGCCGGAGGAAGAAATTTCAATAACAGGCCCCGGACCAACCAACAATAATGGAATACCAACGTCAATGCCAGAGGTCCCCCTTTGAACCAAAACACCAATCAGAGTGGTGTTGGATCATCCCATTTCACGCTAGTCACAGAATTCCAGCCCATGACCAATTGGTGTACATTGCATGACACAAGCTCCCACAATGAGGTAAATTATGCCATGCTAGAGAAAGTCATCATGATTTTCCAGCTAGACAGACAACAAGAATCTAATCCTACTCCCCCAGAGCCTCCTATGTAAGAGCCCACTCATAGTGCATTCACCTATGAGATCATCTTCTTTGGGACTGCCAGAGAAGATGAAGAAGAATCTGAACTACAGGGATTCTTTAATGAGTCAATTTTGGTCTTTGAGGCCAATACCTTCACCAACCCAAGGGCTCCCTGTAACACTCAAAGTCAGGCTAGTAAAGGACCAAGTTACATGCCCGCACCTCCAAAGGACACTCCTCCCTGAGATAATCTGACCAATCGGTCTGTCCCTCCAAAAGGCCCTAGTTCTAACCAAGCAAAGGACCTAGCTGAGCGAAGCCACCAATTCCTGGGAGGAAGGTTTGACATCATGAAGGTGTTAGAACAAACCACCACCTCCATGACCTTGATGGAGGTTTTGTTGAACTTCCCCAAGTAGAAGAAGTCTCTTTTGAAGCTCTTGGGAAACCTGGAAGCCGTCAGTCGCTCACCCAAGACTGTCTCTTTCAAGGATGCCAACATGGTTATCTTTCAGAGAAATACTGAAGATCCTCCCTTCCTGCTAGGCCTAAACATACAAGGGAAAAATATACACAACTACCTAGTACATTTTGGGGCTTCGAGCAACATCATGCCTTTATCCATATGCGAGAAGCTCAGATTCTGCCCCACCCCGTCTATCGGTGCAGTAATCCAACTGGACAAAACTAATGTAAAAATGGTGGGTAAACTAAAGAATGTTCAAATTCAACTTATCCAAGACCCTAGGATAGCTAGCATAATCGATATCCAAGTGGTGGACATCACAGAAACTTATGGGATGTTGCTAAGTTGGAATTGGTCCAAATCCCTAAACAAATACTTTTTGACTGACTTCTCTCACTTATGGCTCCCCTAGGAAGGAGAATCTAACAAGATCTGGGTTGAAAGTGATCCCCGAATGAAGCAGGCCCTCACCGAAGTCGGGAGGGTGAATGAGGTCTTATTCTTTGAGACTTCCCCAGGGTGTACCAACCCCTTGAGATCCTAGCATTCGATTTCACCCCCGGGGAGGATCCCATAGTTCTGTAGAGAACCCAAGGCCTAGAAGAAAAATTGAGGGTTGAGGTCAATTCTCAGGGTGCTACAGCAACCCCCGCCACACTCTTGTCTAAAACTTGGTGCCAGGTGCATTAACAAAAACATTCAGAGCTGGAGTGTGAGCCTTGCCTTGCCACTTCCACCTGGCACATCAATGCCCTCTAGAGAAAAGAACATACAGCTGATTCCCCGGGACTCAGTACTTCTACTGGCGGTGCCTCTTCAGCATCGTTAGTCTGAGAATCCCAACCAAAAGTCCCTCTAGAGGTAAACCTTACCCATGTACCATCAACACCAGAGGAAACTCCTCCCAAACCTCCAAAAAACAATCTAAAGACCACTCTGTCTTCCCAGCCCTAGACAACAAACGATGACTTGTGGACCCTTAAGTTTGATGGGTCCCGATCTAAACTAGACTGTGGGGCTAGAGTGGAATTAATCAACTCATGGGGGAAATCCTTCCTCACATCCTATAGGCTATAGTTCAACTACATGAACAACATCATAGAGTACAAGGCTTTGGTCCTTGGAATCCTATTTGAACTAAGGAAGGGAATCACTCACCTGTAGGCCATGGGTGATTCAGAGTTGATTATCAAACAGGTCTAAAGTTAATACACCTGTCATGATAAAAGGCCAGCTACATACTGCAATCAGGCATGGAGCCTTATTGAATATTTTGATGCCTTTGGCATCGATCTTATTCCCCGGAGATGAAACTATGTCCTAGATTCCCTTATTGTTTCTACTAGTGCACTTGAGCCCAAGGTCGTCTCGTGACTCTGGAGATTTTCCATTGAGATGATCCCCACCCCGTCCATTCTAGATAATGTCACCCATTTTCAGGTCTTTGAGGATGACTAGCATATCCTAGCCTTCATGGCCAATGTTGGTGTCTTTGAGGACCAGATAGTTGAAGAGAGAGATCGCGATGATACTGGGTAGGGTGATGAAGATGATGGGATCACAGACCTACCAACCAACACCATTCCTAAGGGGATGGTCATGCTTGAAAAAATCTTTGGCTCAAACCCTCAGGGCTAAGAAAAGATATTATCCTCCTTTGAGGGAGGAATATTTGAGAAGGTGAACATTGGCCAGCCCGGTGAAGAGAAAATGATACACATTGGCACCTTCTGCTCTCTTGGGGAGAAGGAGAAGATTCTCACAGTTTTCTGAGAATAAATAGACGTGATTGCATGGGGGTATGAAGATTTGAAGACATATGACACATCCATCATGAATCATACCATCCCACTCAAACCTGATGCTAAGCCTTTCTAGAAAAAGCAATGACTAGTCAACCCACTGATCGAGCCTCTGATGTACCAAGAGGTCTAGAAACTACTGTCAGCCTAGATAATCTTTCCAATCTGGCATACTATGTGGGTTGCCAACCTCGTCCCTGTGAGGAAGAAAAGTGGCAAGATCAGCCTTTGCATGGATTTTTGAAATTTGAACAAGGCCTTCAAGAAAGATAATCACCCTCTCCCTTCATTGGATGAGGTGTTGCAAATGGTGAACGGATCCCAAATGATGTCTTTCTTGGATGGGTACTCCGAATATAACCAAGTCATGGTTAAATTTGAAGATAGAGACAAAACATCATTTACCACCAAGTGGGGGACATTTTCCTACTAGAGAACCTTTTGCTTGATTAACACAGGGGATACATTCTAGAATGCCATGGAAATTGTGTTCGAGGGCCTTGTGAACTGGTGCATAATCATCTAAATGGATGATTTGACCGTCTTTTCCTGGGACAGGCGTGATCACTCCACCCACCTTGCCCAGATTTGTGAGAGATGTCACCGGTATGGAATATCCCTCAACCCTAAGAAATACATATTCAAGGTCACTAAAGGGAAGTTTCTCGGGCATATTTTCTCTGAGAAGGGTATATCCATTGACCCTGAGAGAGTTGAAGCACTGCTAAACTTGCAAATTCCTGGCAGCAAGAAGGAAATGAGGTCTTTCTTTGGAAAGATCAACTTTGTCCGACGGTTCATCACTGGATTCACCAAGTTCATGAAACCACTCAACAAGATGATGAAGAAGGATACCAAAATTGAGTGGAGTCTAGAGGCAAAGTGGGCATTTACCCAAATCAAGCAAATGATTATGGAGGCACCAGTTCTGACTAGTCTAGACTACTCCCTCCCTTTCTACATTTATTCCTTTGCTTCACCGCATTTTTTCATGGCAGTGTTGACCCAAAAGGTCAAAGGGGAAGAATGACCAATAGATTTCATGAGCTCCCCCTTCAAGAATGATGAAGTCTGGTATTCATCATTGGAAAAGTAGGCCTTTGCTCTTGTTTGTGTCATCAAGAAATTCTGACATTATATTCTCTGGAGCAAGGTGCATGCCATTATCCTGGACCAGGTGGTGAAATCTCTGCTGACGCAGAGTGAATTGGGTGAAAGATGGGGGAAATGGATGGCCATCCTCTAGGAATATGACTTATAAATGCAACCCATGAAGATAGTCCGAGGCCAGGGACTATGTAGAGCGATGGAAGAAGAGACTCCCCACATCGAATGTTAGGCATATACAATAGAGTCCATCACTCAAGATCTACAATTGGCCCTATTTCTTAAAAGATGTCTACACTCACATCAGGAAGTGCCATACTTGTCAGACCATGACACATCGTGAGAAAAACCTGGCTATGCCTTTGCAGCAAATTTTTGAAGCTAGACCCTTTTCCCAATGGGCATTTGATTTTATCAGGGAAATCAACCCCAACTCATCTGCTAAGCACTAATACATCCTAACTGCTACCAATTACTGCACTCGGTGGTCTAAAGCCATACCTTGTAAAAACAACATGGTAGATGTAGTTATCAAATTCCTAGAAGAAAACATCGTCACAAGATTTGGAATGCCTTTTTCTATAGTATATGACAACAGTCTAGTATTTTCTTTGGCACAATTACTAGAATGGACCTATGACCAGAAGATCACTCTGAAGTTCTCCAACAACTATTACCCCCAGGGGAATGGTGTTGCTGAATCAACTAACAAAAATTTGCTTGAAGTGATCAGACACAAGTTAGAATAGAATCCCCAGGATTGGCACCAAAAGATGATATTCGCCCTTTGGGTAGATCACATTTGAATTAAGGCCACCCTCGGGACATCACCATTCCATCTAGTTTATGGCCAGAACCCAGTGTTCCCAATTAACTTACAAATCTCAATTTTATAGTTCATGTAGGAATTCGGTAACTGAGACAATATTTTAGAGGTTTGGCTCCTAAATCTGGTGCAAATGGAAGAACAAAGAGATGTAGCCCTTGAAAATTTTGTGCATCACCAAGCAGTAGTAAAATTATGGTTTGACCGAAGAGCCCAGTATAAGGCCTTTCAAATTTTGGACTTGGTCCTCCTATGGGATATAGCCCGGGAAAAGAAAAAGAAGCACACCAAATTCCAATGACTCTAGCTCAGACCATATTTGATCTCAAAGATTTGAAGGGAAAATACCTATCACCTTAGTACCATGACCAGGGAACCTATCCCATTTCCTATCAATGGACAATTCCTCAAACATTATTTTGCGTGAGGAATTTTTGTCTGAAATTGCACTATATGTAGATCTTCTTTCTTGTAAATATTTCTTTCCTGGTGCCCTGTTTGGGGTGCCTTGTCTTGTACATAGTTTTGTTGGCTGTCCTCTGGGACTGCCCCCCTTTCCTTTTTGTGTTTTTTTTGGCTTTGTTCTTTCTTTTCTAGGTTTTCAGTGTTTTACTCGCCTTTTGTAGGCTGGTACACTTTGCATAACATCTAGTCTCCAGGATGGTCCCTTTTGTATTTATGTTGAATTCAGAATCTATTATTAGCATGGTGGAATTGGTCCGGTCTCCAGAGTTATTGTGTGAGTTTGGTAGTAGGGTATGAGTAATCTTCATTGGATTTATCCCCAAATTTCTGGCGATCAGTTAAATAAAAATTAAAAGGAACAAGTAATTGGACACACCAATGGTAGATCAGTCGCACTGGTTTGTTGGCCCAAGTCTGAACTTTTAAAATTCTTTCCAGGTCCAGAGTTTTTCTTCCCCATTTAGTAAATTAAGGCAGATGGAAGGGTGAAAGAAGTACCACTATTAAATTTAGCTAATCTTAATCTTAATGGTGAAAGAAGTACCGCCCTCCCACCCAGAAAAGAATAAAATAGAAAAGAAAGAAAAGATGGGACAAAAACTCTTATATCCGGGAGAAACAAGCAAATTTGACGACTTTGAATTGATATATTTGGTGCCCTTTCTCTGCTTCTCCCAGGGGTCATCGGCTTGATTTCCTTCCAAAGCACACACTTCACAACTAAAAAAAGACCAAGGATTGAATCATGTATGAACCAGATTTTCTCAAACACTTCATGCCTTGCAAACAGGATACTCTGAGTAATGATTGGTTCCAGTTTTTCTAACTAGATATTCTATGGTTCTCAAATGTGCTAAGGCATTCATCCCAGATAGTCACCATTTTTTATGCCTTGCATACCTATCCCTACATTTTGTGTTGAAAATGTTGGGTCCCCTCTTTTTTCTTTTGGCTCTTGCCTTGTTTTTTGTCTTTTTATTTTTGTTGTTTCCTTCTCTGGGTTTTCCCTCTCGTGGGATTTGTTTTCTCTTTATTTTTGTCTTTCGTGTCTTTGGGACCCGGTCCTAGAGTTTGTTTTTTCTTTTTCAGAGCCAGATTCTGGACTCCAAGATTCTCTGCCATGATTTCTTCTTCTCATAAGCAGGTATGGTCACACGAAATTCCCGATCCCGTAGTCTAGAGGTTTTCTTGTTCTAATGTTTGTTGTGAGGGAGGGTAACTTTCTTTTTACCTTGGTATAAAATGAAATTACATGTCACTTTCATAGTTACCATGATTAAAACACTTTTGCATTCAGAGCAATCCTTAGGTGACCAAATTGCAATTAAGTTGTCATTACTCTGTTCTTAGTGGGTTATTATCCAATGATTCAAGTTACCTATTTCTGATCATTTGAAGGTAGATCTCATTGTAGAAGTACTCCTAGTGTGCTCTCTCCCTGCTCCTCTTTAGATTTCCAGGTTGCAAAAAAGCTGATCAAGAGATGTCTGAAGTAATCACCCCTCCTTCCAACCAAGAGTTACCTACCACATCCACCCAAGAGGCCACCAAAACTAAGGCTGAGAGGTTACTAGAAAAGCTTCCCTTGACCTCCAAGTATCCCAAGGATGGTGTCGTCATGGGGTCCAAAATAGAGTCCAAAGTTCAAGAAATAACAGACACCGGGCTCAGATCTTGGGCAGAAGTGCAATACTTAATTCAAGTCATTTATAGGTTAAAGGCTACTAGAGATAACTTGGCAACTCAGATCGCCACCTCTGGTATTATCAAAGCGGCAAACTTCCCTTGTTCGGTGTAATCACCGGAGTTAATACTCCAATTGGAAACACTGTACAACTTAATGACACGGACCATCCTACTACTGGATCCCTGGCCACTATAGTACCCAGCAACCATTGTCACCTTGGATGTGGCAACTTTGGCCTTGGGGTTGGGGATCCCACAATTTAATGGATCCATTATCCAGAATCAACTCTAGACATTGTAGGAGTTTGAAGGTGCCAAGATCATTTCCTAGCAACACATCAATAGCCGCTGGCTAAAAGTCCCAAAGAGGGATTATAAGAGAAAAAAGTTGGAGATTCCCCACGGGGAGTTCAAAGAGCCCATCCAAGTGGGCATTGTATTTCTATGTAGGATTTTTGGATTTCCCCATGCCTGTGATTTCTTGGCATGGATGTATTACTTTCTATACTGCATCACCACTTGCAGTCAGACTTTCAATTGGGTGACCCTCATATCTAACCATGTAGACAAATATCTGAAGAGCATAGCCCAAAATTCCAAATTTTACATGACATCATACATGCTATGGGCACTAGCATAGCAAAGGCTGGCTTTTCTAGGTTTGGGATTAGTCGGGGACCTTGGAAATGGGCCAGACCAAATGACACCATGGGATCACTATCCCCAAGTACAATGGGAACTTAGTTTCTCAAACTTCTATTGGGTGAACAATTCCTTTGTTTACCACAACATTCTAACGCATACCCGAGATCTCAGGTATAGAATCTCACAAGTTGCAATGACCTTGGTCAGCTCCTACAGCTAGTATTTTATTCAGTTCCAACAACACACCTACATTCAGGTGACAAGCTTCAATGGGAAGCCCCATCTTCTTCCCTGGTATTGCAGGGACAGAATTATTCTTTTAGAATTCTATCGGTAGATGATGGATCTACACACCTTCTTCACATTGAAGAAGGTCATCAATGTTCCATTCCCATTCTCTTGCAGGAATTATACATGCAGCCTCACCACAGCCTGGGAGGCAGATATTGAGTTAAAGAACCTGGGGCTAGTAGAACTCCACCGCACCCGGAATAATTATGATTCCCATAGTAAGATTTCCACATCACATCCCCAAGCATCCCCACCACATGAAGAGGATACTGAAGACTTCTGGGTGGACTACCAGGACATTTTTTTATCTCTGGGCCTAACAAAATACATAGATGAGCAAAGGGCTCATGAAAGCACTCGACCTTTAGACTTTCCTAAAGGGTTTCAAAGATGATGGGCCGCTAGAGGATCCAGCATATAAAGGACAAGGGCTAGATAAGTTAGATCTTTCTCTGGTATATTGGTCCATCCCTGAGGACTTGATAATTGAATGGGTATGTCACCCCATTATATAGGTAATCCACCATTATTTCACCTAGGCATGCCCAAAGAGTGCCCAAAAGAAGCCAACAGTCAAGTGGGCTACTCCCTCTTTAGCTAGCGCCAGACCTTCTTCATATGCCATGGATACTAAATCAAGCACAAGTAAAGGGAAAGATGAGGGTGCCTCAGTCTTCAAAGCTCCTCCACAAGTCCCCACCCTTCTAATGGTGCAGTTACATCAACAAATGGAGTCAGCAAAGCTGACTAGCCAGTAGCTATGTATGTAGGTATCTTTCGGCCTCCCTGTAGCCCCAATGGCTTCTGCTCGCCCAGCGGGCTCCCCGTCATTGGTAGCCATGATGAGCAGATAGAATTTTTCTAAGGTGGAGTCTACTAGTATTTTGGACATTGGGACTCTACTAACAAGAAAGAAGAAGAAGAAAGTGACACCCACATCAAGTGCAGCCGCCAGTCTTGGTATGCCGGAGATTCCCCTAGTAGATGTCAGTTCAGACTCTCCTGAACTCAAAGATATTTTTGATTCCTCACCCTGGCATGATGATTTTGATGACACCTTCTTGGTGGAGGAGCTCCTAGAGATTCAATAGGGTATAGGTCATGTGGTGGAGGAGATCACTGCTCAGGACAAAGAGGTCCCCATAGAAAAGGAATTCCAAGAAGAAAAGGATACATCACAGCAAGAGGCTCGGGAAGAAATGCAAGCGGGGCCCAAGTAGGAGAAGATACCGGTCAAGGAGACTAAGAAAACACAAAGGAAACACATAAATGAGCAACTGATGGTTGGGGAACCTAGACCCATAGGATCAACCGTACCCCTAACTATCACGCTCCAAATGCCTTTGGTTACTCTAGGTGATCAGGTGCCCCAGAGCATTTTCGGTGAGGTAGTAATGGTGGCCACCTTGTTAAACTTTGGATAGAGGCCTCACCCACCTCCAGATGAAATTTCGGTGGAGGAGTATGCTCTGATAGATGAGGCCAATGAGGCCAAGGATTAGTAGCAACAAATGGACCAAGAAGTCCCAGTAAGGAAAACAAAGAAACCACTGACTCCGGGAGGGATGAAGTCCCTAAAAGTACAGGTGAGATTGAGACCAGAGAAAATGCTCTGGATAATACAATAGAAGATGCTATTATGGAAAAAAATGTTGAAGGTTATGAAGAATAGGAAATAGGAAAGGAAAAAAAATATGAGGAACGAGAATGAGAGGTGGATAAAGAGCCTGAACATAACGTACACTCTGAGAACATGCTGCCAGATTTTGAAAGGAATCCTAATGAATAGGTCTTAATAGAAAATCCACCCTAGCCACCCAAATGGCTGGTTAAGTCAAGAAAAAGGAAGACCCCAGTGGGAACCTCAGGCGCTTCACTCTCATTGGTGGAAATGATGGCCAAGAACGCAGAGGCTAAGAAGCCCAGGAAGGCACGGGTACTCCATACTCTCCAGATTAACCTAGCAGGTAGTACCATTGTGATTATTGCAACACCCCCATCAGATGTAGATGAAGCAGCCGTAAGGCCTGAAGATTACAACATAGTAGAAGTAGAATTGGGGAGGAGAGATAAATAAGGTGAGCTAGATCTACTAAAGGAAGCCACCAAGCCAATAGAGGCTAGGTACATAAAGCAGGGCCAGAAGCTGAAGGAGGAAAGAGAAACAAATTCCAATCTCCTCACACTTCTGGAAGAACTCACATAGCCATTGGCTGAGGTCCACCCCAGAGCCCCTTATCCCAGATTGCCACTTGCACAGGGCAATGTGGATTCTCTACTCATCATGAAGAAGAAAGCACAAACTATGGATGGGTGGGCCGCCAAGAAGGTGACCACAATGAGACAATTTTTGGTGGCATCCCTCCCAGACCTTTATCAGGTTGATGTTCTTCTCAACCAGGAAAAGGGCTCCACTATTATATGGGAGCAAGATCTAGCCAAGTATGAAAAATTGAAGGCCAGGGTAGAAGAGATCCACAATATAGGCAAACAAGTCACGATAGAGTCCAAGATTTTGGAAGATGAATCATATGATTCCCTCCAGGCCCAGTACTCCAGACATGTCCTCAAGGGTGAGGTATGAAAGGAACTGGTTAAGGCCCTAAAAAAAAATGATAGCTACCCAATACTCCTTGGGTCTATTTAAAGCATTCCTGGTTGGGGTATCGCAATTTGATCCCTTCACCACTGGGATGTGTACTCCAGAGGACTATGTCCTCAGCAAGTTTGATGAGTGGATGGAGTCCCTGTATCTGCCTACTAGAGATTTTGACCAGGGTAGGCTATCCAGATTGTCCAAAATAATGATCTGATCACATGATGCCATCAAGATGGTAGATGAACTCCAGAGTGGGGCCGAGGATGTTCAGGAGGCATTAGAGGCTGTCTAAAGTAGGTGGGATAGCATCAAAGATGTAGATGAAGAAATCATAGGCCAAGTATTGGAAGCTTGGGAAAAATCATAAGGAACAATAAAATTCTCTGGATTCTGGAGGATCCCGCCAACCCCATATTGGTTGTATTCATTTATTCTTTTGGGGCCTGGATCTTGGAGTTCTAGGTCCCACATTTTTGTATTCTTTAAGTGACCCATGTCCTGGTTCCCAAGGCTGACCGGTCACTTTCAAGACAGTCAATAAAGGTTTTCAGAGGATAGGTAACTACAACAAGGCATGTTTGATCGACAAGAGATTTTCTAACAGATGGTCTTCCCAAGGCGTCGCTTCAATGTTATGCCTGGCACATCAGAAACAGGGCACCACTTTCCCATTTATGAGGGATGTAGCCTTGATCCTCATGGGATCAAATTTCTTCCTTCTCCTACCAGCTCTCTTCTCAAAGCCAATTCTTCCACTCTGCTTCTCTTGTCTTATTCTTCTGACATGTCAAATGTTCTCCATCTTGAGGTCTTTTTTAAAGTGGTGTAGGTAGTACTGGCCACTAGAAAATAGTATTATATTGTAAAATTGTTAGATAATTTAGGTTAGTTTTAGGTCAAATAATGGGTATAAATAATAAGTCTGACCTCATTCCAAGGGTTGGTGAAATTGATGATTTTGTAGTCCATAGTTAATAGCAATTTGGTTTTCTTAGTTCTTAGTTGCAGAGCTCAATGCTCCATAGTTTCTAAGCTTTCAGTAGTTAAATGCTCCCTTGGAGCCACCATTGTACCATGCACCAGTGCTTGCTGGAAAAGATGTTAATAAGGAAGGAAGAGTTCTCTTGATGATATTTTTAGCATTCTCTCTTCTGGGTTAATGGTATTTTATGATTTGTGTTCTTCATGTCCTTTAGTCTAATACTTAAAGTAGATTAACGACCTCCTTTCCTTTGCTACTGATAAAATATGAACTGATGGTTGTATATTTCTTTGATATTTAGCATAGTGTGTTAGAGCATCATTGATATTTTGAATTTTCAATATAACTATAGGTAGATGAAATCCTTATAACTCTGCAGTATCTTTTGAAGTTTATTTGTTAAGTGTGCGCTTACAGTAAACCCCACTCACTTGAATGCCTAGATAAAACAAGTTAAGATAACCAACTATCCCCCTCAAAAAAAATAGTCACATCTCCCACTGAGCCCGACACTGTCGAGACCCAAATATCATGTACTTGGAGGCTTGATGAATCTCATTTCCCCGGACAACCTTTACAGGCGAAGTTGGTTGGTACCCCGGTACCCGGTGACAACTTACCTCTACTGGCGGACCCGGTCACAAAGTCCCATCAATAGAAAGGATGTAAAGGATAATGTGGTGTTGATGTTGATAGTATTGAGGAGAAGATAAGATCCCCTTCCTAGCCCCAAATTTCACATAGGAAAGATCCACTTTGATCAACCATAAGAAAATGGTTAATGCATAAATGCATCAATCGATCAGAAATAAGAAGAAAGAACAAAGTATTACAGTCCTGAATAATAGATGAAGAATATAATATATTTGAATTGATTATGACCTTAATTTAAATGAATTTAATACATGTACTAACCTAAAAATATAGCATATCTGAATAATGTTATTTTCAGCTGTCTGCACTGAGTTTCTGGAAGCTCTGCAACTAGATCGGGCATAGAAACACAGAGATTGAGAAAACCCATAAATATTTTCTAGATCTGGCTTAGGTAGAATTTGACTTAAAATAGAAGTCTAATCTTGACCCAGAATAGAAAGTAAATCCTAAACTAGAATATAAATTTGACCTTGACTTGTACAGTCTGACAGAAAATCTATTTTCAGATCTTGAAAGTCTGCCAAAAAGGGTATCCGAATCTACACTTAAACCTGTTATCCTAAACATACACCTGCAATAAAAAATGGTTTTTTTTGTTGGGGGGGAGGATTTTTCCTTGGTCAAACACCAGTTTTGGAATTAACCTTAAAGTATAATTGAAATTTCATAAATAAACAAAGTAAATAAACTAATTCACCTTGCTTGTATAGAAACCCTTGTGGTGGATTCGAATCATTAGATCTAAAAGTATGTATGCACCAAATGAATGAAAAATGTAGAATGTAGGATGTATGATGTCTCAAATACATTGATTTTAGATCTTCAACACCAATCTTGAATGGATCTTGGAATAGGAAGAGGCTTGCATGGATGTGGATGGAGAAATCTTCAACAAGAGGGCAACATAGAACTTGAATCCTCAAATGGCTACCAATAGATATGCTTGATGAATTGAATTCTTGAATGTCTTTGAATTCTTGAATGCTTTAGAGCAGATGCTTTCTTTAATAGATCATGCATAGAGTTTTTGTAGATGAAATTGTTTCTTGCGTCTTAGAGAAAATGAGAGGATAAGGCTTCCTTATATACCAATCTAGGGCATAATCTTCTAAAGAGGCCTACATAGGAGAATTAAATTCAAATTAGACCTATACCCTTAGAAGTTGACCTATATTAAATATAATTTCAATATTCATTGCCTCGAAGACAGAAACAGCTGACCCGAAAGTGGGAATTAAATCTTTTCAAAGCCCAACATCCAGAAACCCTAGAAACATGAAATTTGGACCTTGTTTCAGGGTTGAGGTCGAATCTGACCTAGGTTAGGGTCAAGGTTGACCTTTACTTAGGTCAAGGTCAAGGTTGAACTTGACCCTAAGGTCAAGGAACTCATATTTTTAGATCAAGGTGCTAGAAATAGGCTGGAGAGAAGTGGAAAGGGGGGCAGAACAGGGGTAAAATCTAGATCCAAGTCAAAGACTGATTCAAGGTGCTTGACATGACCCCAAACCACTTACTTGAAGGGCTAAACCATTCCAAAATGGAAGTTCTTCCATTTTCTAACTATACATTTAGCCCCCACTTTAGCAAGAGTATGGACTCAATGCAAACTCTTGGTAAAGGAGATCATAAAGAAAAGATAATCTTATTGAGATCAAAAGGGAAAAAGGAATCCTCAAGCCCCGAGGGACTTAAGTATTTATCAAACCTAATATCATGATAAGAGAGACATCATTAGTCAAAGAGAAAGAGGGACATGGTGTGATTAACTCACCGAATGAGAATCTATGTCCCATTGTGAATCACGCAAGGAAAAAAAGAAAGTGCAACTGGAAAGATGGAGTTGAACTGCCTAGTGAATGTGGATACTCACTAGTCAACCCATCAAGTTTTTACTCTTAGGAATATTCTACTCCAAAAGAGAAAAGTCAACATATAGAAAGATCCAGTCTTAAGGACACCTTCCATCCTTAAGGGATTAAAAAATTGTAAATTGAAACTGGAGGGATCAAGAGATCCTATAAGGTAAAAATCATGCTTTAAGGATTAGTCTCTAATCCATAAAGGGGGAAAATTTTTAATTTTTGAAAATATTTTGAAAATGTGTGTGTGAAAAAAAGTGAGTAGAGAATATGCCCCCACATTAAATTTATTGCTAACACTTTAATAGGAGCAATGGATTTAACAGAAATATAAACAACTTCACTGATTACGTTTCCACTACGAGATGCCCCTAAGTGAAGACTAATCAATGGAAATACCACATAAACATACGGAGAACACAGAAGGGATCTACCTACCATGGGGTTAGTATGATCATAAGATAATATGTATAAATAGATATGATATTATTGCAAATGAATTGACATCATTCCCCAAAGAAAGTATAACTATAATCACAATGGAGGAAAGAAAATGCAAGAGTTATGAAGAAGAGTCTTTTTAGACCACAACATGGAGACCAAAAAGAATCAGTGCTACCATGTTGCAAATCTAAGCAGACTATACAAGGAAAACATTTACGAACAATAGAATAGGTACAACATACCATGAAACAATATATAGAAGAATAGAGATACATATAGAAGAATCATACAATAGGTTTGATTCCTTTATCACCTTGCACCAACAAAGTAAAAAGGGTCATATAAAAGAATCTAACAAACATTTAGCAAAGACATTATGGGAGAAGCACAATACAACAGTATGCACAATACAATAGGAAAACACATAAAAGGCTACCATGAAGGACAAGACAATCAAGTGCATCACCTACTCTCCCTATCTTGGTTTATATCATTTAGGGAAGGTGGGAAACTCGCAAGAGGGACTATATCCAACATAGTAGGAATAATAGCCAGTTCCAAACAAGGATACTCTTGAGAATCACGATGTTCGATACTAGGTGTAATTATAAGTTGTGTGGAAAGCATATGAGGTAAATCAGTATCAAGATCAGTAGTCTCATATTAATCATTGGCATCAATAGGATCATCAAGAGTATCTTCTTCATCAAAATTAATTGAAATAGAATCTAATATGTGAATAGAATCATCATAATCATTCATCTTAACATCATTATGAACGTTAAATTCCTCCAACACATCAGGCATAGGCTTGTCAAAAGAAGGTAAAGAATTTTGAAGAATAGAGGCATGGGCCCTAGCATTATCCCGATGCTTCTTATGACACTCATTGGAAGTTTTGTTATGTTTTGTCTGGTTTGAAATATTTTGAGAACTAGGAGGAACAATTGGTTCCTTCATAGGTTATATAGGAGGATTAGTAGGACTCTTAGTAGGCTGAAAAGTGATACTAGGGGTTTGATTAACATAACTAGAAGTGATGGATAAAGGAGGTATAGAAGGCGTAGGAAAAATACCATGGTTAAGATCAATCTGAGGCATGCTTAACTCAAGAATCTTGTGATGTTTATAGGTTTGATATAATCGAAAAAGGTTATCAGGTTGAGAAGGACATGAATTAGGTAATGAAGGCCAAAAGAAGTCAAGGGTAGCACAACCCCTAGGTCTAGAAGGTTGATATAAACTATGATTAATCATTTTCACCTCTTCATCATGAATGAACTTAATACACTTGTGGATAGGAGAAGCAATGGAATGTATTTCAATCAACCAAGGAAAACCCATCTTAACTTGAAATTAATCAGAACTAGGGACAAGAATGAAGGTAGTGTCCACAATTTACCACAAAGTTCAACAAGTAAGGTAATAGAACCAAATGATGGATAGAGAAAACCATTACAAGTTTGAATCCACACATCATATGTATCATAATAATCATGTTGTAGGTTATTCATAAAAATATTTTCTTCAGTGATGACATTGACTAAGGAAGTAGGATCAATAAGACAAGCATGTGTAGGTATCTTAGCAATCCTAGCATAAATTTAAAGGGGACCTTCAGGAGCTATAATGGTCTTAGAATCATCAAAGGTGATTGAGATTTCCTGAGGTATTTTATCCTTAGGTTGTTTTTAAGGTTTAGATATAGGTGGAATTTGAAGTTGAGGTGGAGGCGAAGGACCTTGAATAGTATGTTGAGATAAAACAACACACTCCACATGGTTAACAATATGGTTGAGATCATCCATCTTTGAATCATAAACAATATCCACAAAAGATGGTTCAACAATGGTATTAGTATCATGTGTAGGTAAAGGATTCATATAAATTTGGAGATTTTGATTAGGAGGAGAGACATATTTTTTCCCACTACCATCAAAATTATCGATAGATAAAGCATTAGAATCAATTAAGTCTTGAACCTTATTCTTTAGAGAATAATACTTCTCAGTATCATGACCATGCTGACGATGATATTAAAAAAAGGCTTTAGGATCAAAAGATTTGGATGCCATCATAGTAGGGAGAAGATGTTGAATAGGAGGCAAAGTAATCATATTAGCACTTAACAACCTACTCATAATAGAATGTAAATATTCAGAGAGGAGTAAACGTATGATTCATACGAAAAGAAGTGGATGCAGAAGTGGAATTGTGGGATGCAACAACAACTTGATCAGCAACTGCATTTGCTTGATTATTGATTTTGACATAGTTTTTAGGCTTTTGAAACTTGTTGGGATTAGAAGCATCATCACTCTTATCAACTTGAATAGGATCCATTGGAGTATTTCTCTCAAATTGAATCACTTGTAATTAATATTGATGACTACACAAAGTTGTTGAAAAGAGGTAAATTCAATAAGAAGAATATTATCTCTAATATCCTTTTGCAAATTTGAAATAAACATATGTTGAATATCAATATCAAGAACATGATAAGAAATTTGAGCATACAAATTCTTAAATCTACCAATAAAGTCGGCCAATTTTTCCTTAGTATTCTATTTACAATGCATTAAATCAATTAAGGAAACTTGCAGACCAATGTTATTTTGGAAGTGTTGAATAAAGGTATTAGCAAGTTTTTGAAAAGAATCAATAGAATAAGGAGGTAAAGAACAATACCAGTGCAAGGCCTTATCATGAAAATTCCTAGCACACAGCTTAGCCAAAATACTATGGTCGTGAGTATAGTCACTAGAAAGGATTTGAAATGTCTTAACATGAGTGACAAGGTCTCCCTTACCATTGTAATTCTCAAGACAAGGCATATCAGTTTGCTGAGGGACAAGAGTATGAATAATGTATAAGGATAGAGGACTACCCATGCCACATGTAGGAATGCTAAACTTGGATTGAGTTAAAGAAGCAAGTTGTTGCTGCAAAGATGACACAGTTTGAGCCAAAATAATGATTGTGGAATCATTAGGAGAAATAGGTGGCATAGAAACATTAGGAACACTAGGAAAAGTGTATGAAGAAGCAGGAATAGAAGACACAACTGGTGAAACATTTGGAACCACAGTTGGAAGAGGGTTGGAATAGGTAAAAGGAACACTATGATATGAAGGCTGTAAGGTAGGTAAAGACACTGGTGGAACACTCACAGGATGAGATGGAAGCATTTTAGTCACTAGAGGAGGAGTGTAAGTGGGAATGCTAGATAACAGAATGGAAGAGGGTTCCACACTAGTGACAAGAGGAGTGAGTCCTAGATCTTGAGCCCCTTGTGCTAAAGGTTTAACATTTAAATGCACAATATCAGTAATACCATCCAAGAGATTAACACCTTGATCACTATCACAAAGGAAATTTTAAAGATCCTCTATAGCTTGAATAGAATCTTGATTATGGTTTTCTTGAATAAGCCAATTTCCCATTTTATCAAGTTCAGTTGAATGTTTTTGGACTTGTTTAGGAGGAACTCTTAAAGCATCATCCTCATCACGAGATGAATGAGAAGATTTATGTTGCATAGAAGGATTGGAATCATGAGTGATCAAATTGTCATCTGGGATCCTAAGGAAAGGAGAGGAAGACTCAGGATCAAAGGAACCCATAAGTATGTGACTTCTTCTAACCAGAATATTATAAGTAGGACTAGAGGTAGCAAATCTCATACACCAATGCAATGTAAATGAACTAAAATAAGAAAATGTAAATGAAATAAAATAAAAGAAGGATAATCTAATATGTATGCAATATCTAGCATGAAATGTAAATCTAACACCAAAAACAAAGAGTTGTCTATCGCAGGTTTACCAAAATGTAATGGATAAAATAGAGTGAAAGTATAGAAAGAAAGGATGTAAAGGATAATGTGGTGTTGATGTTGATAGTATTGAGGAGAAGATAAGATCCCCTTCCTAGCCCCAAATTTCACAAAGGAAAGATCCACTTTGATCAACCATAAGAAAATGGTTAATGCATAAATGCATCAATCTATCAGAAATAAGAAGAAAGAAGAAAGTCTTACAATCCCGAATAATGGATGAAGAATATAATATATTTGAATTGATTAAGACCTTAATTGAAATTAATTTAAGACATGTACTAACCTAAAAATATATCAGATCTGAATAATTCTATTTTTGGTTGTTTGCATTGAGTTTCTAGAAGCTCCGCAACTAGATCGGCATAGAAACATAGAGATGGAGAAAACCCAAAAATCTTTTCCAGATCTAGCTCAGGTTGAATTTGACCCAAAAAAAAAGGTTTATCTTGACCTAGACCAAAAATTTGATCCTGACCCAGAACAAAAAGTTGACCTTGACCTGCACAGTTCGACGAAAAATCTATTTCCGTATCTTGAAAGTCTGCCGAAAAGGGTATTCGGATTTGCACTTGAACATGTTGTCCCGAACCTACACCTGCAAGAAAAATGGTGTTTTTTTTGGGGGGGGAAGGGGTTTGCCTTTTTCAAACCCCAGTTTTGGAATTAACCTTAAAGTATAATTGAAATTGCATAAATAAACAAAGAAAATAAACTAATTCACTTTTCTTGTATAGAAACCCTTGTGGCGGATTCGAATCCTTGGATCCACAAGTATGTATGCACCAAATGAATGTAGAATGTACAATGTAGGATGTAGGATATAGGATGTCTCAAATAAATTTCTTTTAGATCTTCAACACCAATCTTGAATGCATCTTGGAATAGGAAGAGGCTTGCATGGATGTGGATGGAGAAATCTTCAACAAGATAGCTCTATAGAGCTTGAATCTGTAACACCCCAAAACTGGCACCTAATAATCTAATCAATTTTGGTGCATTTTCTTATCTTTGAAATCCTATTATATTAGGCAAATTCTTCTCCTAATTGACTTTAATTGACTGAGTTTCAAGTGCAGAAAACCCAAATTTGCATAAATCTGACATTACATTTAATTCCTAAATTCTCAATGATTATTAGCTAAAAACCCCTATGATTAATTGATTTAATCCTAAAGTCCTAAGTGTTTTTAATTAAATCAATTCCACCCCCTTTAGCTAATATACATAAAAGGAATTGAAAGGTTATTTAATTATTGGGTGTGTTGGTTGTATTTCGTGTTTTTGCTAAAATGCCTGGTTCCTTGCCCTCCCCTCTGAAAATTTTTAGGTGCTCATGCTTATTCCTTGCCAAATTGTCAAAATCCTGATAAACCCTAGCAACCAAGTATTAAACGATGCATTTTAAACCCTTAGCCATGTCTTTCTATTTCCTCGTTACCTTTTTTAGTCACTAAAGGCATGTGCTTTAAGTCAGGTCGCTTGATCGCTTAACCCAGATCGAATATGCCAATGTATCTCCCGACTTCATTTTTCCTTTGTGTCGCGTAGTCTTGATAAGAAACAGAATATTCTCTAAGTGTCTCGAGACTTAGCGATTTCCTTTCAGTCAGGTCGTCGCTTGATAGTCATGTTATGAAGCTTTAAAATGAACGGGACCCACCTTCAGTCGGGTGATCGCGAGAAGAGTCAACAGGTCAAAGAAATATCTTCTGACTTCGCGATTCACTTCATGTCGCATGATCGCTGGATCAGGGCATTCAAATAGTTAAGGCTTTTCTTCAGTCGTGTGGTCTCGTGATATTTGGCGGTTAGTGGATAACAGTCACGACTCAGCGACTAACAATTTCATGTTATGTGATTTCCCTCAGTCGGGATGTCGCCAGATCAGAAAGATTACTCAGCTTTCCAGAATGCATAAAGAGGACGAAAGAAAAGATGACATCTGTCACGGAGCTAGTGGTTGTCGGGTAGTCTCCAGATGAAGGAAAGGGATCAAGCGATAAGGAGACTAAGTCATTTCACCCTCAGTCACGAAGTCTCCTAATATTTTAAGGGCATGAGGAAATGTATACCGATTAAAAGAAAGCCGTACCATGAAAAGATGAAAGGATCTGATGGTGGTCGCGTAGTCTGGTGATAAAAGTGCCCCAGGGAAAAAGTCCTTCCGACTAAGCGATTAAGGTATGTCACGAAGTCGCTGAAAATAGAGAAAGGGTACCTTTTCAGTAAAAGATTAAGTTAAGTCTATCACCTGACTCAGCGACCAAAGGGTTGTCGTGTAATCTAGGAAAGAGAAATGAGGATCCAGCGACTTGGCGATTGCTATGAAATGTTAAGTGCAACAGTTTGTCGCGTAGTCTGGAGATGAAAAATGAGTTAAGGTTAACCCTGCGCGACTTAGATTTTCACATAGTCGCCTGATCACTGGAAAGACTTGGGTTACCTGAGGTAAAGGAATTACGTGGTCACCTAATCTGAAGATCAGACCATGGTTAAGAGAAAATACTTGTGACAAAGAGACTTTATGAGGTCGCGAGGTCACTAGATAAATAGGATCTATAAAAGCGGTGCCAAGTGGAGGACGTGACAGAGAAGATCACCAGGCGGCCAATCAGATATAAGAATTTTTGATTACTATGTACAAAAGGTAGCTGAGATGTATGACAGAAGGCGAATCAGAGAGTGCCATGTCAGCTGTCTTAACCATTTTGTGATTGCGCCAAACTTCTCATGATTTAAATTTGATTTCCTGTCACCTCGCGTAACTACGGCTAGGTTTTTGAATGTTTCATGGCATATCAAATTGATTGCAGAACTGGCGTTTCTGAACTTTGAGCCATGTACTCTGAACCTTGTGGCTATAAATAGAGGATCATGCACTCATTCCTATTCACCGAGTTTATGATTTCAGAGTAAAGTTTTTATTTTAGAGAAAAAGGTGATATTCAAAGCTGTAGCGGTGTTCTGAGGTGATTGAAAATTCTAAGAAGGAGGTCTTAGATTTGTTTCAATATCGATAAACCAGAGATTCAAAAGCTTGCAAACATGAGTACTGCTATGAGCATGGCATCTACTAGTGGAGGTAGTGGAGATGATCCTAAAAGAAAACCTAGCTTCTCTGACGAATTTCTGCGACTACTGCCAGGGTCCACACAAAATAGGAAGATTGACGCTGGTGTTTTCAAAGATGACTTTAAGGACATCAGAGATGGAGTGACCCCAAGAACAACAGGTTATTCTCTATTTTCCTACTTTTACAATAATGTTGATAAGCCTATCCCTGTATCAAACCCTTGGATATCTAGTTTGGGTAGGTTATTAGTGCCTGATGTTTTCCTTGATGTTGACCTATTTCTAGAATTAGCTAACCACTATGATGTCCTAACAAAGACCATCAAAAGGGAAGATGGCACTAATTTGCTTGTGTTAAATAGAAATTCTTTCATGCAAGCATTTGGCCTGTTTAGCACTATGTCAACCAAGATTGACATGAAGAAGCAAGAGAAGAGATATAG
>MU226283.1:66576-104097 GCA_018584345.1 Thuja plicata
TATTTTGACCATGGGTTATTTTGTCCATGGGTTATTGTGACCCTGGGTTATTGTGTCCTTGGGTTATTATGGCGGGGTTATTGTGTCCAGGGTTATTCTGGCTGGGTTATTATGTCCGGTTACCCAATTATTCTCTTCTTGCATTCTTAAAATCCTCCATGTTAGAAATGGTCAGGTTGTTGGGTCTCATTCTGAGGGTAAAACTCAACATCCACAACTAATTAGGAGGCAACAGGTCACCTCAATCAAATTTGCAGAATAAACAATTCATGTTTGTCTTTGTGAATTGAGCGATTGTGTAAAGACTATGTTGTGTTTGTGTTGAATTTAGAGGTCTACATTCAGCATATAACAGAATCCTTGAATGGATACCAATGGATATCCTTGATAAATTGAATGCTTGAATGTATTTGAATGCTTGAATTCTTAAGAGTAGATGCTTTCTTCAATAGATCATGCATAGAGGTTTTGTGGATGAAATTGCTTCTTACGTCTTAGAGAAAATGAGAGGAGAAGGCTTCCTTACATACCAATCTAGGGCACAATCTTCTAGAGAGGCCTAGATAGCATAATTAAATTCCATTTAGACCTATAACCTTAGAATTTGACCTATATTAAATATACTTTCAAGATTCATTTCCTCGAAGACTCAAATAGCCGACCCGAAAGTGGGAATTAAATCTTTCCAAAGCCCGACATCCGGAAACACCAGAAACTTGAAATTTGGACCATGGATCAGGGTCGAGGTTGAATCTGACCTAGGTTAGGGTCAAGTTCAACCTTGACCTAGGTTAGGGTCAAGGTTGACCTTGACTCAGAAGGTTGACCTTGACCCTGAGGCCAAGGAACTCAGATTTTCATATCAGGGTGCCACAAATAGGTCAGAGAGAAGTGGAAAAGGGGGCAGAATAGGGGTAAAATCCAGATCCAAGTTAGAGACCCATTCAAGGCACTTGAAATGACTCCAAAACACTTACTTAGAAGGATAAAAGAGTCCAAAATGAAAGTTATTCCATTTTCCAACTATACAAACAATATTTATCCATGTATGGTTTCTTCTATGGTTTTTTCAACTTGGATCTACACTCATGTGTCTGATGTCCATGCTTATTACAGTTATAGTAAATACCATTAAATTTAGGAGGGTTTGTAGGAATACCTTTTTCTTTGTTCCTGCAAACATTTGATGTGTGGCCTAGTTTTCCACATTGATGGCAAGAGGGATTTTTAGGCTTAGGATTTAAGTAGACATTCCTTTTCTTAGCTTGATTTGATGATTCTCCTTGCTCAGTATACCCTAATCCGGTATTGTTATTTAGTCTTCTTTGATGGTTCTAAAATTCATCCATTCTCTTAGTGATTTCTTCAGATCTCTTAATCACTTCATTATGTTGTTGTAAAATATTTACTTCATTTCTCAATTTCTCATTTTCTTCTTTCAATATACCAATGTCTTCTATTCTTCTTGCAAGTTCAGTATTCACTCGGTTTGCCTCATGATTCATAGAAACCACTTGATTGGTTTTCTCAAAGTAATGTTTAGTAAGTCTCGATATCTCAGTTTATTTCTCTTATAACTTTTCATTCATCTGTCTTCTATCATCAACAACCATCTTTTTATCTTGTTCAGATTTCTTTGCATCATTCAAGACTTCAACCATTCTAACCATTTGTGTAACTTGACCGATCTGCAGTGCTTTCACTTGTTCAATAAGTTGTTGATTTCTCTCTGAGAGATTTGATATAATTCCTTCAGATGCAAAACATATGCTATTAGATTCAAATCCATATGTATCAAATGGGTCATGAATCTCTTCTTCATGATAATAAATCTCATAACAGTGAAGTGTCATGTCCTTTCTCTTAATCAACATCTCTTTGAGTTTCTCTTTGGCTTCCATGTATTGTTCGACATAGATATGGAGCTATAACTTCTGATTTTCAATATTTTTATCAAGTGTATACCTTTCCATTGTAAGATCTTTTCTCTTCAGCTATTAAACCTTCAAAATAAGAGAAATAGATTTGATACCAATTGTTGGTATAATGGAAAGGGTGTGTATTAAAAGGGGATGGGTGAATCAGTACCCTTAAAATATTTTAATCAATTCTGTGTAACCACTGTTCTGTATTAACTGACTAAGTAGATTGCATACACCAAACATATAGTATCAATGCTGAAATGTAAATGCATGTAAAATAAACAATACACACATGAAATTAAGTAGTCATGACACTAGTATTTTGGTATTGCAGAAAACCCTTGTTAGAAGGTAAAAATAGCGGTGGGGATGAGACCCACAAAAATTCACTACTACAACAATAAATATAGCTTATTAAATCTTACAAACAATGATCACTTCTAATGATCTTACCTTGTTAGGAGTAACAATAAGATCTACCTTGTCTGAGGATTTAGCAACACAATATTTGTGTGCACTCAATTAAGAGATTTACAAAAAGATGGTTAAGTCTACTCTGTTAAGAGATTTAGGGGTCTATTACAATTATTAGAGAGTAACATAAATTTTATGGGAAACATATACAATCTCAATATTGCTGATACATATCCAATAAGTACATACAAAACATATCACCTCAATGTGAATGATAATATCTTCTGCTCTGTTATGCTCGGTAGCCTTGCCTTAGTTCTGTAAACTGATTTGTGCAATGTAGTCTATGTCCTTAAAATCCCTTATCTAATCTCTGATGTTTGTAGTATGGCGGCTACTTGATCATTTCTTGATCAACATAGATTACCAAATTTTACATCTATACATTTATATATCAAACGGTATGACGTAATTACGGCTTAACAATTACATCCCTATCCTAAGATCAAGGGTGCATAAAATTTACCTTGATCATCTAAACATAGGAGACAAACAATTAATGTCATCCTTGATCGTGTAAACCATTATCTAGGTCAGAGAAAAATTTGTTACATAGAATAATGTGCCATAATAAACTTTTAGTCGGTCTCTATTCTACTCGGTTAATGTTATCTCTCAGTGCTCAGTGTTGTCTATGTATGTCAGTCATATTGGTGTTTGGTTTGATTGTGTAGCTTAGTCTTGTCTTCTACTTGGTATAGTCTATTCTCTCGGGTATCACTATACTCGGTTAACTCTTAGTGTGATTAGTGCTCTTGGTTAACTTTGTACTTCAGTGATATTAACCGACTATCTTGTTTGACTCTGTTACCAACTGTCCACTATGTCTTCTTGAGAACTAATAAAAACTTTAATGGGAAATTGTAGTAACAAAAATAGCATGAGGTACATAGGTAATTACCTTGGAACATACTAAATAAGGCCTAAAAGCCTTGACTACCTTAACTAAGGCATAATCTTGTTTCTCCATGATTTCATAGTTAATTTTTGCTGCCTGCAGAGACTTGCTAAAAGATGTAGTTGGATGTTCAAATCCCTCTTTGTCCTTCTATAGTATCACTAGAGAAATAGTATGAAATGCAAAAAATGAGAAAAGGGAAAAAGGAAAATCATAATTAGGAGAATTTAAGACTGGTGCTTCCTGAATAGCCAAATTATTCCTCTCAAAATCTTACTAAGCTTCTTGATTCCAATAATATTTAACACCCTTCTTTAGCAGCTTGGCAATAGGTTTTACAATTTCTGCAAAATTTATAATAAACCTTCTTACAAAATTTATCTTTCCTAAGAAATATTGCACCCCTTTGATGTTCTTAGGAGGAATCATCATACTAATTGCCTCAATCCTCTTTGGATCTATTCTCACTCCCTCCTTGGACACTATATGCCCTAGTAACTTTCCCTCTGAGACAACAAAGTGACAATTCTTTGGATTAAGAGATACTCCAAATTCCAAATTTTTACCAAAAATGTTCTCTATATGCTTGCAATGATCCTCAGATTTCTTTGAATATGCAGTGAGATCATCCTGATAGAAAACCATAATTATATTTATGAATTCCTTGAAAGCAACATCCATTTCTCTCTAAAAGTGGCCTCTTCATTCATGAGACCAAAATACATTCTTACATAAACATAAGTTCCCCAAGGGGTAGTAAAGGTCATCTTGAATTGTTTTGACTCATTGACCAAAACCTAATTGTAATAAGAGAATCCATCCATCATGGATAAAAGGTCACACCCTGTAAATCTTTATAGCATTGCCTCTATATTAGGCAAGTAATAATTAGCTTTGAGTGACGCTACATTAAGGTTTCTAAAATCAAAACAAAGCTTGATATCTCCATTCTTTTTTCTCACTGGCACAAGATTTGACACCCATGATGAATGTCTGATTGGTTTTATAATTTGATCCTCCCTAAGTTTCATCAATTCATCTTGCATTTTTTTTATGCTAGTAAGGGATTTATTGGCCTTTTATTTTTCCTAAAAGTTTTCACATAAGGCTTTAGAGGAATTTCATGCTAAAATAAGTCCTCTCTATAGGCCTTAAGATCTTCATATGACCAAGAAAAAACATTCTTGTATTTTTTTAATAAGCTTATCAAATTTTCTCTGATGTGAGGGGCTAAGTTCTTTCCAATACACACCATTTTAGGGACCGCCTGTGACCCTAAATTTACCCTTTCAACACTATCCATTTTTACATCAGATCTTTTAAACAAGTGACTATCATTGTCATTGAAGATTCCCTCAAGTTAAACCAAACCCTTAGGTATGGAATTTATTGGAAACTGAACAACCTCAGTCCCAAAAATAGTTTGTTTTCCATCTGTGGTTTCAAATAAAGCGTTATAGTCAATTCATTGGCCCTCATAATCATCCATACATTGAATGAACCTGAGAATATCCTTGTCATCCTCAAAAACTTTCCGATTGTATACATTATCAAAAATTGCTGGCCTAATCTTGGTTTCAATAGTTGAGATCCCAACCAGAGTTATATCATTATTCTTTAAGGATACATTTGCCAGGAAATCAGCCATAATGTTCTTGGATCTCTCTACCCATTCTATTGAGAAAGCATAAAAAAAACTCAATTTTATCCCAAACTGCATGCTTATATAGTTTTAGTCTATCATTCTTACCAAAATACATGGATCTAAATTGGGAGACTTCTAACTCAGAGTCCCCAAATACTCTTAACAACTTTATGACATGTTTTATGGAAACCTCTAAGCCTAATAACAATGCTTCATATTCTGCAGTGTTATTTGTGCACTGGAAAGCTAAGAGGAAAGAATATTTAAAGGTTGTACCTGACAGGGATATAAAAACAACACCACCTCCAAATCCTTCCTTGGAGCATGCACCATAAAAGTACATCTTCCATATCTCATCTTGATGTGATTGTGAGTCCTTCACAATTGGGTCCTGATTTTCAACTTTGGACCTACTTTTCTCAATCTTGAAATTTTCCATGCAAACATTCATGAAATAATTGAGCACCTTGGAATCCCTCCTTTCAATTATCACTGGAGAACATGTCTCCCTATATAATTTTAAATCACTCCCATTAATAGGGATAATAGCATATGATATATCCAATTGCAAATGTTCTCCAATGGTTGCTACCCACTGTCTAAACAACAACATACCATAATGTGGATGTGTATCAACCACAACAACATCCATTTTGAAGGTAGCCTCAGGAAAAAAATCTTCATTTCAATACCTTTTATGGTTCCTACCACTAGTACCTCCCTATTACCCATAGAAATACATCTTCCAAAAGATGTGTCAACTTTTAAGCCCAATTCCTTCGTAACACCATAAGGCATTACATTTTTTGTTGCACCTGAATCTATCATACAGTTTCTTATCAATTGGTCATTCACCAAAAAATTCACATAAAAAGGATCAAAATGAGAGGGATCTTGAGTATTAATGTTCCATAAATAAATTCTAGGATCCTCCTGCTCCTCATCATCTCCCTTTTTCTTGACAGTTTTTGTAGTAGGAACAATATCATCAGTTATACATTTAAGTAAAGAGAAATCAACCTCTCTATGGTCTTATATTTTCAACATCTCAATCAATGGCACTGACACCTTCATTTGAGATAGTGTATGCTTCATGTAAAAAGTTAGGAATCCTAAGACATCCCCACTAGAAGGATTACCTTTTCTCTTCTTGGACTTCTCTATTCTTTGATCAATAATGGGACTACCCTTTCTTAGGTCTTGAATATTATCTTTGTTTTGAATTTGAGGTTCAAGAGAACCTTCTTTTATAAACAATGAACCAGTCTTTCCCTGATCCTTATCTACCTTCCTATTTCTTAAATTGTAAGCACTTTTAGCCTGAACAATTGCAACAATAGTGAGAGATCTCACCTCTTCATCGCTAGGTCTTCTTAATTGAGCATGTTAATATTTTTCATTAGCAACATTTATAGTATGATGAATAAAATCATATGGTTCATTACTTTCTTCTTCAGCATATGTCATGAACATATTGACTTTAGGTCTCTCCTCCTCTTTTTCACTTTTTTCATCCTCATTTTCAGTAGACCCTACCAAAGCATGTGCCACTGCACACTCAAGAGGAGAATAGGGTATATTGCAGGGTACACACCAAGAATTATTCTCTACATTGTGTACATTATTAACTTTTCAATGGATTAGGGGTACCTTTATTATTTACATTACTTGGTCCCTCTAACAAAGGTTTACCATCCTTCCAATTTGTTTTATAGGGCATGTCCTACAATCTATAAGGCATATCAGATCTATGATTTTGTTGTCTTTTATTCTGAAATCCTCTTTCATTCTTTTCCACCATAGGATTAAGGTCTTTGATTGCAGTGACCAATTTGTCAACTTTATCAACTTTTTTTTCTTTCTTGGGATATCTTTTAGGTTGACCCTTAGGATCTTTAAATAACCTACCATAATCTCTCATCCCAATTTTACCTGATGTCCTTCTATTACTTTCTATATTAATTTCCATCTTGTAGGCATCCCTCAAAGTACTAGGATTCTTATCTCTTACAAGATAGAAAATCCTTCCATCTAGTGCATCGAAATATGTAGTAAGACATACATTTTCATCTAAACTTAGCACTTGGAATAGTCTATGCATAACATTCTAGAATCTTCTATTGAATTCAGTTACAGTTTAATTTTAAAACTTCTTGATGTTATTGAATTTATTCATCATATAACTGGAATTCACCTGGTCACCATATTGTTATTTAAAACATTGTGTAAACTCATCCCATGAACTAATACTTACATTAGCAAGGCCATAGTACAAATCTCTTGCATCTTCAATTAAGGATTGCACAAATAGATTCATAAAAATATCCCCATGCTCTATTTCATAGTCATTCATTTTGTTAGAGAAAGCCTTTAGATGCTCCTCACCAGTTATTACATTATTTACACTAAATTTAGGGATTATATCTCTTATTTCATTTGGAAAGACAATTGGTTAGCTTGGAATACCATCAAAATATAATTTCTTATATGTCTCCAAACGCATGGGTCTTCTTTGAAAACCACCTCCAAGATTTTGGCCACTTGTACCAAGACCATGGCTCTGATTTGCAGTACCCTGAAGTGAACTAGATCCCATGGGATTAGTATTAACATTTGTTGTTTGTACCTTATGAACTAATTTAATAATAGCTTGAGTATTAATAGTAGTATTAATTTCCTTAAGATTTGTAGCACATTCTATGAAGGAAATCTTTTTCTTAATTTCTGTAGTAGCAACATCTAACTCTTCTTTTTCCATCTGTTTGGCGATATCATCTTTCATTCTTGTAGCTCTTTCTAGCTCTATGTCAAGTAAAGACATACCCTGAGATTCCTTTACTGTATCTTTATGCTCTTTAATTTATACACTAGTAACCTTCTATTTACCTTTTTCTAATGTAGGGTTACTTGTACTGACTCAAGGAGGATCTTGTAAGGAAGAATAAGGGCTTGATGACCTTTCATTTTCCCAATCAACAATTTGTATGATCATAGGCTCCTGATCCACTTGATTTTTCTGTAAGTATCTCTCCTTCTCCATACATTCTTTTCACAAGGCATCAGTATCACCAAAGATCTCTTTATTCAAACCCTTATAATTCTAATCAATGCCTTGGTTCATCAATGCAAGTTGAGCCATCCTTCTTTGAAAGTGTTCATTTTCAACCACAACTGCCATACCTTCTTCCTCTTTATCCTTTTTCATTCTTTACCTTAAAATCATTTGTTCTTGTATTTGTCTTCTCAAGGCATCATTATTTCCAAAAAATTCATCTAGATTAGGTAATGTAATATCATATTTTGGATAATCCTCTAGATTTATAAGATCTATTCCCCTTTGGTTTATAGCTTGTTCATAAGGATCATCCCATAGAAAAGGATTATTCCTTGTGATTTGGGAAGAAGTATCCAAATTTGAAATATTTCTAGGTCTGAAACTTCTATTATTTCTCCTTTCATTCTCCCCTTTATACTAAACCTGAGCTACAACCTTTTGTTGAGATATATCTTCTTGGATAGGAGTATCAAACATGTTGTTAAAGAAACTCAAACCATTTGATTCAGAAATAAAAGGAGAATGAACACTTCCCTCTAGGACAACACCAAAGGGTTGACCTATACTTGAAGCCTTAGGCTTCCAAGTACTTGCACTACTAAACTTTGTCCTTTTGGACCAATTTATTTTAGTAGGCTTTGGAAGCCCACCCTCCAATTCAAATTTTGGATGTTCCTTCATATAGGCTCTAGTATTTCTCATTTTGTTTAGATCTTGACTCAACAAGACCTAAAACATATTTGTGATTTTAAACAAAAGCACTACCCAACCAAATCGGAGTTGCCACCCAAAGAAACTTGGGAAATTAAAATATGAGACTTCGCCCTTAAATTTTACAAATATTTAAGTAAAACTATGAAATGAACTTATCTCTCAGTCCCTAGAGGATGGGTCAATCTCCACTTTGATTTGATAATCCCTTTAAGAGTCCTTTGTGCTAAGTCCCTAGCTGAGTCACCATTTCTGTTAGTTATTTTTCTTGTTGATCCCTTATATACCTGCAACTCAAGTTTATTCCTCTATAGGCCCATGCACTGATTCAACTAGGAGAAGAAATAACATTCAACAAAGTCCTAAAACCTTTTGTACTTTGAGCTCCACAAAATCAGGTGGGAACTGTCTATCTTCTACCTTGAATACTCCATAATTTCATAATCAAGCAGGTATGGTGGATGCAATCATAAAACATGAAAATGGTAACAAATTTTATAAATTTTGACGAGAACCAAAATTCTAACATATCATACCAGTGCCCTATCCAGTGGGTATAGATTCACTCTAAATGAAAAGAATCTTAACAACAACATACATCAAATGTAAACATGCATATGATCTCTGAACTTGACTATGCCTTATATACTCAATTCACACTTCTTCAAAGCAGATGTAATTATAAATTCATTAAAGCTCTTTACTCATTGAAACTATTTTAAGGATGTTTAATTCTCTATGAAAGAAACCCTAAACTAGTTAGACCCTGTGCCTTACAAAGTTATGGATTGAAATGTCCTTAACACCCAATCCAAATGAATAGAATAAACTAAAATAAAGACATTACAATTCAATAAGACTTCACAAATTTTAGGAGGTACAGACATATATTATTTTCCAAAATATCAAATACATATAGAATCATAGCCAAAATGACCATTGATTTTTGTGGCATAAAATCCAAATCCTTTACAAAAGACTCAAAAACCCTAATTGTACTAATTAGATACAACAAGTTTGGACCACCTTAGAGAAAAAGGAAACCCTAAAACATAACCACCACAACTCGGGAACCAAACCAACATCAATGTAGAATAGACAAAGAGTGGACTAAGGTTACACTTCAAATCTGATTGAAATCCTAAATTCCAATGAATAAATATTTATGAATCCCCTGACATCAAAAAAATATCTCTCCAGAACCCTACGACCACATAAATGCAACCCAAATGATCAAATTTATCCATCTACTCCTCTGCAACTTGGAAAGAGCACTGCCATGGCTAAAAACCCATCTGCATAGGTTTGAATTTTCAAATACTTCCCATTGTAATGGTCACTATGGTGCAGAAATAATATCAATGATTGAGACTAAATCATATCTTCAGGTTTAAAATAGAGCCATTGATCTTTACTTAATAGAAAAATGTGAACTCAGGATACCTGGCAGTTCCTTATAACATCTCGGTCCCACTTGAATTTTGAACATGTGTCGATGAAACATGAACCTATGATGAATATGTCTCATGCATCTCTTAATAAAAACTTAGCACCCACCATCCGATCAAAATCAATCTTCTCAACACTTCACTTTATCTACAGTTACAAACCGGTCCTTCCAATTGCCACTTGTCGCAAAAGCATGATGCCGCAAAGACTTAACCTCCCTACATGCTATGTTTGAGGCTTAGTTCCCAACACTTGATCTAAAAGATCTGATGGTCCTAATGAAATATGACAAAATGCAAACCCCACATCCTAGGAAGGACACGCGTCAGCTTGTCACAATACCTTGATTGTTATCCTCCACACATCTATTGATTAAGGAATAATGAAAGCCTTAGGATCATCTAAAACTTATCTTCCTTTAGTCTAACCTTATCTGCAATCACTTTCCACATGTCCACCAGTCGTGAACTCGCAAAGACTAAAAAATTTCACTTTGTGTTTCCAAAAACACGTACACCATAGATGACGTCTGATTGGATGGTGGAGGAAGATCGTTGCTAGCTTTGAAGAATGTTGACCTCATGATTTTATAAAGGATACATGGTGCCCTGACCTAATGCCTTGAAGATTAAAACAACCACATCTTCATGTTGGAGGGATAATGACAACCGTTAGATTGATCTTTACCTACTCGACAGATGTGCTAAATAAATCCTGTGGAGACCTAGGACTAAGGGAAAATAAAACATGACCCCACTAGGAAAAAGAATTGGGAAATAAAGATGGCCCCACTCAACAACATAAAAAAACATGGTAAAAAGGGACTTAAGTGACCTCAAAAAGTAACTTGATTTTATAACGCATAGGAGACTTAAGGGTTTTACCACCATGGAAGAACAACTAGGGTTTAAGACATAGCCCAAAAATTGTAGAAAGAAGGCATGAACAATACCAAGGAGATCCACAATTTACCTTCATAATAGGATAGATCAACACCTATGACACCTTCAACATAATTAGATGCACCATTTGGGTCAACCCATCCCATTGAGCATATGTGCACCAGCTACCAGGAAATATGTTCAGGGGTAGATAGTGATACAAATGAGGATGGTTTGACATCTCATTCGTGTACACATTGCGGCAATAGATGACATGCTTCCACTATAGAGGATGTAGCCATCATCAATAACCTATTGACCATGGTGTTTTTTGGTGGAGAAAAGATGCATGTGTGTTTATTTGTGTTTATGATATGTTATTAATTAATCACCTAAATCTTATAAAAGTAAATAAATTTTTATTTATAGAACACTTTAAAGTGATATATTAATAATATGCATTGTTGGGTGCAAGAGGCAAGGCGAGTGCACCATATAGTGTTTGATCCATTTGATGTGCATAGGTAGCTTTGACACCTGAGGTAAAGATTTGTAAATATTGTTAAAAATAGAGTAATATGTTGGTTTCAAAAAAGATTTTGTTAATATGTATATTTATTTGTTATTTTATAGGGATTTTTTGAGGCTCAAATATCCTGTTATGCCTTGCATCCCCGTCCCTACATTTTGTGTGCAAAATGTTGGGTCCTCTTTTTTTATTTTTTTTGTTTTAAGTTTTTGGCTCTTGCCTTGTCTTTCCCTTGTTTCTTTGTTTTCCTTCCCTAGGTTTTATTTCCCATGGTGTTGGTTTTGCTTTTTGTTTTCATCCCTCGTGTCTCCGGGACCCGATCCCAGAGTTGGTCATTCTTTGTCCAGGAGTTAGATTTTGGACTCTAGGATTCTTTGCCACAATGTCTTCTTTCATAAGAAGATATGGTCACAAAAAATTCCCAGGCCTGGAGTCCAGATGTCAGCTTGATTCCAGAGTTTTTGGAAGGAAAGGTAACTTTCTTTTACCGCAATTAAAACACTTAAGCAATCACAATGATTTCAGAGCGATATCACAGCTATTTGAGCATAGTCTAGTGCGAGCTATTTCAAACCATTCTGAACAATTGTAGGTGGTTTCTGGTGTTGAAGGGTGATCTTTTGAGGGTAGAGGTTGTTGCAGAGCATTCAACACCTTTCCTTCCTTCCTTTCTCCAATTTTCAGGTGGGTGTTCCTGGTTCTTCTTCCGCTTCTGCTTTTGCTTTGTTTTCATTTGTTTGCATTTTCCATCTTGTTTCCTTGTTTGTTTTTGTCTTGGTCATCTATTTTTGCCTCCCGTTGGTTGGTCGGCTCTGCCAGAGGATTGTCTGCCCTCTGTGCAGATGTAGTATATTTTGTAAATGTTGTAGTTTTGTACATTTTTGTGCATTGTTGTTTAGGGTAGTCATTTTGTTTCAGCTCTATTGTGTATTTAGTGTAATTTAATGTATATCCTTCCATTCTGCATGTATATACCTTTCAGGCCTGACGTATATGTTAGAACAATAAGCAAAAAAATGCAAATACAAACACAGAAGAGAACACAAATGACACAGAGATTTAACATGGTTCACCGAATCCTTGGGCTACGTCCACCAACAACGAGTCCAATATCTTTATTATTATCCAGTGATTACAATCTGAAACCTGCAACTCAATACTGTCACAGGAAGCTATGAAAATACCTCATACAAATGAAATCTCAAAAACCTAAGCCCTTTTCACAAGCATATTTGACCTAGCCTAATTAGGGAAAAATATACTCTGACTAATAGAAAATCAATGGTCGACCCTTTACAATATTATTAAGTCTGGGGAGAAATCGCACCAAAAGAATCTGAGTCTGATTAGGCTCCACATACATAATAGTATATATGTTATATATGATGTATATTTCATGTATATCCACTTGATTTCATAGCAAGCTTGTCATGCTTCCTTTGTTCTCATTCACAAAATTTGTGAGCTCGTTCCATGCAGGATACCACCTGGTTGAAACTCGGCTCTCGGCTGGTTTCAACTAGGTAGTTTTCTCTCTCCTCATAAACTAGCCTTAATGACTGTCCCATTTACGTCCCGCATATGCATTCAAAACTATCCAAGTGGCCTCTACTTTTTGCATATTTGGATAGTTGGCTCCACCACCGTCGCCATAACTTCCATTTATTGCATAGCCACGTGACGCCCATGTGGGCCTGATAGTTCACTTTTTGCACACCTTCCAATGGTTATTTTTCCAGACCCTGGGTCTCTTACCCTCACCCAACCCACATTTTTCTTTTGCTAAGCGTGATGAGACCCCTGGGCCCAGATATTGGTTAAATTTCAAGTTTGCAAAATATATATACTTTCTGGGATTTTTGAGTTAAACTAACTTCTCAGGGAACACAAGTGCCATGGTGGTAATATCTTCAGACTCTGAAGTATTATTTATCTATACATTCTAATGGTCACCTTACCTTGCAAGTTTCTAGAAGAATATACTTCCATCATGTTTGAGGCTTTCGCATCTTCACCACCCAGGAGTCTGAAACTTCCTACCGCGGCAGTCACCAAGGCAGCTGTAAAATCTAAAATGGAGAGGGCTTTGGAAAAATTGTCCCTCAGTGTGAAATACATGAAGGACAATGCCATAATGGGATCAAAGATTTATTCCAAAGTTCAATTGATCACCGACACCAGTGTCAGGATGTGGGCCGAGATGCAGGCCTTGGTGAAAATAATGTACATTCAACAGCAGGCCAAGGATCCACTGGCGATCAGTGTTGGGGATTCCAAGCTTCTTAAGGCTACATGTTTTTCATGCTCCATGCAGGCCCTAGAGTTAATCCTCACTCTTGCAGTGCACTACAACTCTTTCGTCTGGGCTATCATGCTCACAGCCCCGAAACCAACCAGATATCCCACTGACGCCCGAACTTTACATATGGGGTTGGGGATCCCTCAGTTTGACAACCCCACTATGGTTACTAGATCAGATGACTTAGCGCAATTTAAGTAGTTGGAGGAAGTAGCCTAGATATACATGAATACGCACTGGCTCAAAACCCTAAAGAGGGATCCAAAGAGAATGAAGCTAGAACTCCCCTGATCTGAATTTAAGGAAAGTATCTAGATGGGGATAATAGCACTATCCTGAGTCTTAAGGAAACCCCATGCCTAAAAATTCTTAGCATGGATGTACTATTTTTTGCTTGGCATCTCCACTAAGGGAGAATATTTTGATTGGGCTGCCATCATCTCCAACCATGTAGATTCTCAGTTTCTACAGGTGGTTCAAAAGCGGAAGTTCTATATGACTTCTTATGTTCTCTAGGCCCTAGTGCAACAATGGAAAACCACCAACGGATTACTTACATCGGGCATACTTGAGATTCTCCTAGGTCAGAAGGCTCCTTGGGAATTTTTCCCACAAATCCAATGAGAGGCCAATTTCCCCAGTTTCTTCCATGTGAATGATGCCTTTATCTATTACAACCTGCTCACACCTACTCAGGATGCAAGATAAAACCTGTCCATAGAGGTGATGAATCTGGTTAGAAGTTATAGCCATTATTATATATAGTTCCAGCAACATACATACATAAGGGTAACCGGCTTCTCTTGGAAACCTTACTTGTTACCCAAACATTGTGGGAACAAGATAATTCTCTTAGAATATTGCAGACAAATAATGGAGGTACATGCCTTCTCTACCTTGAAGAAGGTGACAAAAATCCCATTCCCAATTACTTGTGGTAATTACTGGTGCAGTCTGGCCATAGCCAAGGAAGCAGACAACGAGCTCAAAAGCTACAACTTAATAGAATTCTACTTGGCGCAGAAGAATTTTGATCCGCACAGCAAAATTATTTTAGAACTTCCCCGGGCATCAGAACCCCACCAATACCACATGGAAGACTTCTGGAAAGATTGTCAGGATGACAAGGAAGTCCAAAGCTGGAATTACGTCTGGATGACCATGGGAAAGATGGAAAGTTTAAAGCTCTAGAGATTTCCAGATGACTTCTTAGACTCTGGATCCACAATAGATCCCTAGTACAAAGCAAAGGGGATTGATAAGTTGGCCCTCCCACTAGTGAACTAGAATGCCCAGGAGGGGCCCACCATTGAAGAGTTCACCCACAATGTGGTCGGATGCAGCCACACCTACTTTAAGAAGGTGTGCCCCAGGAGTGTCCGCAGGGCTGCCCAGCCGGTGCCAAAGTTAACCCCGGGAGCCAGGACTTCTTCACAAGGAGGAGACAGGGGAAAATGAATAATGGAGACCCCAACTGTGTAGGAGAACCCAACAAAAGAATGGCTGAAGAAATCAATAGAAGCCTCCCAACAGATGAGGGAGAATCTAATCACATGGCTGGCTACTCCGGTACTCATGACCAGACCATTTTGTCCTCCCTCCTCTCCTTCACTAGAGGCCCTAATGGTCAGGGCAACAGGGGTGGATCCAAAAGAATAAGCAGTACTAAGGGATGCGGGGCCACTCTTAGTCACTAGGAGAAAGAAAAGACTTAACCCAAAGCCCAAGGCTGAGCCAGAGCTAAGCATGCCTCAGAGTCCACAGGTTAAAATCCTTTCTTCTGACTCCCTGGAGCCAGAGAGGGAACCAGAGCATGCTCATGTGCCAAAAATCCTCCCCCATAGGATCAATTTGATGATGTTTTTACAACCGACAAGTTTGGGAATTTATAGGGGGCCATTGAGTAGCCGGAGGCTAAAATCTCAGAGCAAGAAGAATCTCCAAAATAGGAACCTGCACAGGAGTAGGAGGATTAGGTAGAAGAAGAGAAAGAGACAAAATAAGAGATTGCCTTTGAAGTCCTGGAGATACAAGATACGGGAGTGGACCAACAGGAACAAAGTGAGAAAATGACATCGGCTCAGGAAATCAGACCTTTGGGAACAACCGTGACCCCAACTGTCATGCTCCAAATGCTACTCCCAAAGGTAACCTTTGGGGAGGTAATCACTATGGCCCAAATGTTAAACCTTATCCCATTTCCTTCCCCACTATCGAAGGATGTACCGGTAGAAAAGGACACCCCAGCAATAGAGGCTGAGGAAGAACAACAACAAGAAGAAGAAGAAACCCTTGGGGTTGCCGATGAAGACCCAAACATGGCCAAAGATACAGATGGTGGGGCAAAAGAAATAGATGTCATTGGAGGAAATGGTGCCAATGAATTAGAGGATACAGGAAAAGAGCTAGGCAAGACCACACTACCGAGGAGGCATAGCAGGATATCGGGGAGAGGCCACAAGAACAAGCTTTGGCTAATAAGCCACCCCTACTGCCACAATGGTTAATAGAAACTAGAAAAAGGAAGGCCCCACCAACCCCCAGAGCCCATCTTTCTCTGGCCAAGATGATGGCTCAGGCCCAAAACCCACCAAAGGCCAAGAAAGCCCAGACGGTTCACACTCTTCAAACTGGGCCGGGTGGAGAAATAGTTGCAGTGATAGCAACACCTCCCCAAAACATAGATGAAGCAATGACTGAGGCTAGAGATTATAATATCACAGAGGTGTCACTAGGGAAGACAGGAAAATAGGGTGAGGTAGACCTGTTAAAAGAAGCGGCCAAGGCAGTAGAGGCTCGTTATGAAAAGGAGGCTCAAAAGCTCAAAGTAGAAAAAGAGAAAAATGCAAACCTTATGGGGTTGCTAACTGAGCTGGCCTGGCCTATCAATGTTATACCTATAGAGGCCTCTACATCTGATGCACCGCTGCCACAGAGTGACATAGACTCACTATGGGAAATGAAAAAGAAGGCCCAAGCAGTTGATGAATGGGTCACCTCATAGGTGGGAAATGTCCAGCACTTCCTAGTGTCTACCCTCCTAGACCTATTTGCGGCCTGCCATGTATTACATCAGGCTGAAACCACCATCAATATATGGGAGGCAGACATCAAGAATTATGGGGCATGTAAAGTTGAATTAAAAGAGCTCCTCAGCCTTGGAGAAGAGATTGTTTCTAAGTCTGGAATTTTGGGGGAAGATTCCTTTGATTTTGTGAGAACCCAGCACTCCAGACTTGACCTCACATTGGGGATAATCAAGAAACTAGTGGGGACTCTATGGGACAAAGTTAATGTAGTACAATATTATTTCAATTTGTGCAAATCTTTTATTACGAAGGTCTTCAGAGCTGATCCATTTAGCACTAACACATGTACGTCAGAGGAGTATGTTTTGGGGAAGTTTGATGAGATAATGGAGTCAAGGTATCAATCCATGGAGGGAATAGATGGAGCCCAAATGATGAGAATAACTCGCATGGTACTTAGTGGCCATGATGCGGCAAAGATGGCCGATGAATTTAAGGGGAATGTTCCAGACCTAGGGGAACAAATTAAGGTGGATAAGTACCAATGGGCTGGCCTTAAAGAAGTTGATGAAGATGGAATCTCCCATCTCCTCCAGACCTTCAATAACAATAAGAAACAATAAATATTCTCTAGGATCTGGAGAAAACCTAAGTGTTTTTGTATTCGTTATTCTTTTGGAACATAAATTTCCGGATCCTGGAGTCCCAGATCTTACATTTTTGTATTCTTTCGGTGATTTGCATCCCGGTCCCCAAGGTTGACCGGTCACTTTCAAAGAAGTTAATAAAGGTTGTTAGGAGGTAGTTAGCTACATCAAGGCACGTCGGATCAGCGAGAAGTTTTCTAACAAGTTGGTCTTCCCAAGGTGCCATTTTTAATGTACACTTGGTGCATTGGAGATAGGGCACCGCTTTTCTCATTTATGAGGCATGTACCCTCGATTCTTGGGGGATCATATTTCTTCCTTCTCCTTCCTGGCTCTCTTCTTGAGGCTAATTCTTCCACTCCATCTTCTTGTCTTATTCTTCTGACATGTCAGACCTTCTCCGTCTCGAGGTCTTTTGTAAAGTGGTGCAGGTAGTACCAACCACTAGATAATATATTTTATGGTGAGATGTAAAATAGGGTTAGAGTTAGGGTTAGAAGGAAAATGTGTATAAATAATAATTCTGGCCCTATTCCAAGGGTAGGAAAAATTGATGATTTTGCAGTCCATATTAATAGAAAAGTAGTATTTTCATTTCTAAGTTGTAGAGCTCAATGCTCCTTGGTCTTTAATCTTTCATTGGTTAGATCCTCCCTTGGAGCTACCATTGTACCATGCACTAGTGCTTGCTAAAAGGAATGTTAATGAAGAAGAGAGAGTTCTTACAATGACGTTGTTGGTACTTTGTCTTCTGAGTTAATGGTATTTTATGTTTAATGTTCTTCATGTCTTCTATTCTGATACTCTAAGTAGATTAACGACCTCCTTTCCCTTGCTACTGATAAAATATGAACTGATGGTTGTGTATTTCTTTGGTATTTAGTGTAGTATATCAGAGCATTATTGATGTATTGAATGTTTTAGCATAACTATAGGTAGATCGAATATTTCTAACTCTGCAGGATCTTTTTCAATTTATTTTCTAAGTGTAGAATGCTTGGAGAAGCCTCACATATTTGAATCCCCAGAGAGAACGAGTTGAAGGAACCAGCCATCCCCCTCAAAAAATAATCACATCTCCCAACTGAGCCCTGCACCGTCGAGACCTGACATTCAGGTGCTTGGAGGCCCATGGAATCTCATTTCCCCAGATAACCTTTACAGGTGAAGTTGATCGGTACCCCGGTACCCGGTGACAACTTACAACTACTAGCAGACCCGGTCACCAAATTCCCATAAAAAAAAACTGGCACTAGAAGGAGGGGATGAACTCTTCCCCCTATCGAGATTCTGATTTTACACCTCCTGAGGGTTCCCCAAGCCATAGTCTTAGGAGTCAAGCCTTCAGCAGGATTGGGTCTTTCTCCCCAGTAAAATTTGAGAGGATCCTTAGATCAGCCCCTAACCCTGAAAGGTTTGTCAAACTTGAGCCTCCTACTTGAAAGAAACGGAACCTGAAGACCGCACCAGCCACTATTGTCTAGGGGTCTAGTATACCTCAGAATATCCAAACTTCTCAGAAAATCCTAGGAACCAGCATTCAACATGCTCAAAATCCAGTTCCCCAAATGGCTGCATACTTTGGTAACACTGGGTCCCCCATGGGAACTTTTCTGGGCGTAGCCAATGACTTACCCTCATACCCGGAGAAGATTTGCCCATGATATGAGAACTTAGGCTCACGAACCACAAAAGAACACTTACAAACATACAAAGATGCTATGAATTAACACCAGATCCAACATGAAGATATTGTGACCCAGATGTTTCCCCTATCCCTGGGACAAGGCAAGCTGAACTAGTACCTAAACCTTCCCGCCAACTCCATCAACAGTTGGCAGGACATGGAGGATGCCTTCCTAGCTTCCTTTCGTGTACATGTGGACCCAGCTTGGTCCCACAGCCAGTTCATTTTCATCAGGAAGGAACCCAATGAACCCCTTGTAGCATTCAATCATCGGTTCCAATGCACCCTAAAGTGGTGCAGAGGCCCTTTCATTCCATCCCCGAAAGTAACCATATAGACCTATCTTAATGTGACGGACCCCTTCATTGCCACTCTCCTCTGGAGAACAACCACCGCTGGTGACCGGGACACTTTGGCAAAAGTTTACAACCTGGCCCTAGAACTATCCCATGGACTCAACAAATCCCCATGCAGGATTGGGTAGAGCACACCCTTCAACATGATCCCTGGCAAAACTCCATACGCTGGGGGATATAACTCTAATCTGGTAATGGGTACCCTCGCGATGGAAATGAATCCCTTGCCACCACCAATAGACCAGCAGGCCTAGTACGTTTATCCATCACAGACTCAGGCAATACCAGGTCTAGAAGTATTCCCTTGGAATCAGCTGTAGCAGGCATAACAACCTCAGACACAACCACTCAGAGTGCCCTTCTTTCAGTCGTCTACGGCTGGAGGATTGTCGCCCTTGACTCCAGCAAATACTGCTACCTTCCTAGGGAACCAACAACAACAACTGTGACACTATGACACAAACACTCAGTTGACCACTAAGGTTGAATCCCTCCATCGAATATTGTCCACCCTAACTGTGGACATGGGTCAACTGAAGGCGGGGTCCTATGCACCCCAAAATTCCAACTCCTAGAGAGGGAATATTTTCTCCGGTCATTGAAACAATAGTGTCAAAGGAAGAAACCTCAATAATGGGCCTCAGCCCAACCAACAAAAATGGAACAATAACGTGAACATCAGAGGCCTACCTCCAAACCAAAATGCCAATCAAAGTGGTGTTGGACCATCACATTTCACACCAGTCGTAGACTTCTAGCCCATGACCAATTGGTGTAGATTGCATGACACAGGCTCCCACAATGAGGTAAATTGTGCCATGCTTTAGAAATTCATCATGATTTCCCAGCTAGATAGGCAACAATCGCATGATGCTACTCCCCTAGAACCTTCGGTGCAAGAGCCAACTCATGGTGCATTCACCTATGAGACCATCTTCTTCGGATCCTCCAAAGAAGATGAAGAAGAATCTGAATTACAGGGATTCTTTGATGAATCGATTTTGGCCTTTAAGGCCAATTCCTTCACCACCCATGGCCTCCTTACAACACGCGGAGCCAGGTTGGTAAAGGACCAGTTTACACGCCAACACCTCCTGCCAAGGAAACTCCTCAGGACAATACAACTGACCGACCCGCCCCTCCAAAAGGTTCTAGCTCTAACTAAGAAAAAGACCCGACCGAGGGAAGCCACCAATTCCAAGGAGGAAGATTTGACATTACAAAGGCGTTAGAACAAACCACCACCTCCATGACTTTGATGGAGGTTTTTCTAAATTGTCCCGAGCAAAAGAAGTCTCTTTTGAAGCTCTTGGGAAACTCAGAGGTTGTCAATCGCCCACCCAAGACTATCTCTTTTAAGGACACCAACACGGCTGTCTTTTAGGGAATAATGACAATCCTCCCTTCCTACTATGCCTAAATATCCAAGGCAAAATAATACATAACTACCTAGTAGACTCCGGAGCTTCTGACAACATCATGCCCTTATCCATATGCCAGAAGCTCAGATTCCATCCCACGCCATCTAATGGCGCGGTGATTCAACTGGATAAAAATACCATGAAAATGGTGGGGGAATTGAAGAATGTCTAGATACAACTTATCCAGGACCCTAGAATAGCCAGCATAATTGATATCCAAGTGGTGGACATCCCAAAGACTTATGGGATGTTATTAAGTCAAAACTGGTCTAAGTCCTTGAATGGATACTTTTCAACCAACTTCTCCCGCTTGTGGCTCCCCTGGGAAGGAGAATCAAACAAGAGCCAGGTTGAGAGTGAGCCCTAGATGAAGCAGGCCCTTACCAAAGTCAGGAGGGTTAATGAGGTCTTCTTCTCTGAGACTTCCCCCAGGGTGTACTAACCCTTTGAAATCTTAACATTTGATTTCACCCCCGGGGAGGATCCCATAGTCTTGCAGAGAACCCAAGACCTAAAAGGAAAGTTGAAGGTTGAAGTCAATTCTCAAGGTGCTTTAGCGACCCCCACTACACTCTTGTCTGGCACTTGATGTCATGTACACTATCAGAAGCATTCAGAGTTAGAGTGTGAGCCTTGCCTCTCCGTCGCTACCTGGCACATTGACACCTTCCAGAGAAAAGAATATACAATGGATTCTCCAAAACCCAGCATTTCTGCTGAGAGCACTTCCTCAGTGCCTTTTTCCTAGGGGTCTCAATCCCAAATCACTCCGGAGGAAAACCTTACCCATGTGCCAACAGTGCAAGAGGAATCTCCTCCCAAGTCTCCCAAAGGCAATCCAAAGACTTCTCCCACTCCCCAGCTCCAGACTACAAGTAACGATCTATGGACCCTTAAATTTGATGGGTCCCGGTCCAAGGAAGGCTGTGGGGCTGGAGTAGAACTAATCAACCCATGAGGGAAATCCTTCCTCACATCCTACAGGCTGCAGTTCAACTATACAAACAATGTTACGGAGTACAAAGCATTGATCCTAGGACTCCTATTTTCATTAAGGAAAGGGATCACCCACCTTCGGGCTCTGGGTGATTCAGAGTTGATTGTCAAATAGGTCTAGAGTTAGTATACATGTCATGACAAAAGGATGGAAGCATATCACAATCAGGCATGGAGCCTTATTGAAGATTTTGATGCCTTCAACATTGATCTTATTCCTCGACGACAAAATTATGTCCCAAATGTCCTCGATGTTTCTGCTAGCACACTAGAGCCCATGGTCAGCTCAAGACTCCAGAGATTTTTGGTTGAGATGATTCCCACCCTTTCCATCCTAGATAATGTCACCCACTTTTAGGTTTTTGAGGATGATCAACATATCCTAGCCTTCATGGCCAATGTTGGTGTCTTCAAAGATCAGATAGTGGATGAACGAGACCATGATGATACTGGACAGGGTGATGAAGATGATGGGATCATGGACCTACCTACCAACACCATTCCTAAGGGGATGGTCACACTTTAACATATCTTTGACTCAGACCCTCAAGGCTAGGAAAAGATGTCATCCTCCTCTAAGGGAGGAAAATTTGAGAAAGTAAACATTGGCCAGCCTGGTGAAGAAAAGATGATACACATTGGCACCTCCTGCTCCCCTGAGGAGAAGGAGAAGATTCTCATGGTTCTCCAAGAATACATAGACATAATTGCATGGGGATATGAGGATTTGAAAACATATGACACATCCATTATGACTCATACCATCCCCTTGAAACTTGATGCTAAGCCTTTTTGGCAAAAGCAACGACTAGTCAACCCACTGATCGAGCCTCTGATTCATCAAGAGGTGGAGAAATTTTTATCAGCCCGGATAATATTTCCAATCTAGCACACTACATGGGTTGCCAATTTGGTCCCTATGAGAAAGAAGAGCGGTGAAATTCACCTTTGTGTGGATTTCTGAAACTTGAATAAAGCCTCCAAGAAGGATAATCACCCTCTCCCCTCATTGGATGAGGTGTTGCAAATAGTGAATGGATCCCAAATGATGTCTTTCTTGGATAGATACTTTGGATATAACCAAGTCATGGTTAAGTACAAAGATAGAGAGAAAATGGCATTCACCACCAAGTGGGGAACGTTTGCATATCAGAGGATGCCCTTTGGCTTAATTAATGCAAGGGCCACATTTCAAAAGGCTATGGACATTGCGTTTGAGGGCCTTGTGAATTGATGTATAATCATCTACATGGATGATTTGACCATCTTTTCCTGGGACAATCGTGACCATTCTGCCCGCTTCGCCTAGATCTACAAGAGATGTCGCCGGTATGGAATATCCCTCAACCCCAAGAAGTGCATATTCGGGGTCACTAAAGGGAAGTTTCTTAGGCACATCATCTCCAATAAGGGTATATCCATTGACCCTAAGAGAGTTGAAGCACTGCTAAACCTACAAATGCCCAGCAGCAAGAAAGAGATGCGATCCTTCTTCGAGAAGATCAACTTTATCCAGCGGTTCATCACTAGATTCCCCGAGATAGTCAAACCACTCAATGTGATGATGAAAAAAGATACCAAGATTGAGTGGAGTCCTAAAGAAAAGAAGGTATTCACCTAGATCAAAATGATGATAATGGAGGTACATGTCCTGGATAGTCCAAACTACTCTCTCCCATTCTACATTTACCCCTTTGCTTCACCGCATTCTGCCGTGGCAGTATTGACTCAAAAGGTCAAAGGGGAAGAATGAACCATAGCTTTCATGAGCTCCCCCTTCAAGAACATCAAAGTCTAGTACTCATCATTGGAAAGTAGGCATTTTCTCTTTTTCGCACCATGAAGAAATTCCAGCATTATATTCTTCAGAGAAAGGTACATGCTATCATCCCAGACCAGGGTGTGAAATCTTTGTTGATCCAAAGTGAAATGGGTGAAAGATGGGAAAAATGTATGGCCATCTTCCAGGAATATGACTTGGAAATGAAACCCATGAAGATAGTTTGAGGCTAGGGACTAAGTCAAGCAATGACAGAAGAAACTCCTCGCATAGAATATCAAACTTACACGGTGGATTCCATCACCCAAGACCCATGGTACACAGATTTAGTGTACTTACTGTTAAACAAAAAATGCCTGGAGGGGTTACCTCCTAATAAATGTCGTGCTCTGTGCATGAAAAGTGCTCACTTCATGATCAAAAACTCTGTGCTTTACCGTAGGAACTATGAGGGAGTGTATCTTCGGTGCACTGGCAGGGATCAAGCTGCAAAAATGATCAAAGAATTACATGGGCAGTTTGGAACCAAGCATGGCTCAGATGATGCCATCACTCATCAAATAATTCAGGCTGGATACTATTGGCCCTATTTATTTAAAGATGTTTACACTCACGTTCGGAGATGCCACACTTGTCAGACTGCGGCACACCGTGAGTGTAACCCGGCTATGCCTTTACAACCAGTCTTTGAGGCTAGGATATTCGCCCAATGGGAATTCAACTTCATTAGGAAAATCAACCCCAACTTGTCTTCCAACCACCGGTACATCCTTACTACAACCGATTACTACACCTGGTGGTCCGAATCTATACCTTGCAAAACAACATGACAGACATAGTTATTAAATTCCTGAAAGAAAACATAGTCACGAGATTCAGAATGCCCTTCGCCATAGTATGTGACAATGGTCTAGTGTTTTCTTGGGTGCAATTACTTGAATGGACCTATAATCAGAAGATCACTCTAAATTTTTCCAGCAACTATTACCCCCAGGGGAATGGTGTTGCTGAATCGACAAACAAAAATCTACTTGAAGTGATCAAACACCTGCTAGAATAGAATCCCCGAGATTGGCACCAAAAGTTGAGATTCACCCTCTGGGTGAATAACATTCAAATTAAGGCTTCCCTGGGAATGTCCCCATTCCATCTGGTTTATGGCCAGAACCCAGTGTTCCCAATCAACTTATAGATCCCAATTTTGTAGTTTATGCAGGAATTTAGCAACCAGGATAATATCATGGAAGTTTGGCTCCTAAATCTTGTGCGGATGGAGGAACAACAAGATACAACCCTTGAACATTTCGCGCATTATCAAGCAATGGTAAAATAATGGTTTGACCGAAGAACCCAATACAAGGCCTTTCAAATTTTGGACTTGGTCCTATTGTGGGACAAGGCCCGGGAAAAGAAAGGAAAGCACACCAAGTTCTAACGGCTCTGGCTCGGACCATACCTAATCTTAGAGATCTGTGACACAAATACCTACCGCATTAACACCATGGCTGGAGAACCTATCCCATTTCCCATCAATGGATAGTTTCTCAAACATTATTTCAAATGAGGTTAGTTTTCCCAAAGTTGTATTTTATGTAAAGTTCCTGGCTTGTAAATATTTCTTTTCCAGTGCCTTGTTTTGGAGGTACCTTGCCTTCTAAATAGTCTTGTTGGCCATCCTCAGGGACCGCCACCCTTTTTATTTTGTTGTCTTTCATTTTCTTGTCTTCCTTTTGGGTTCTAGCATTTTTCTCTCCCTCTTGTGAGGATTGGGATGCTTCACATAACATTTTGTCTTCAAAATGTTGTCTTTAACATGTCAGTGAACTTAGGAATCTGTGGTTAACCTAATGGAATTGGTCTGGTCTCCAGAGTTAATTTGCAAGTTTGGTAGTACATTATGAGTAATCCTCATTGAATTTATCTCTGGAAGTCTAGTAATCAGTGAAATTTGAAAAAAAAAATAATAAGGGATGAGTCATCGGACACATCGAGGGTAGATCGGTTGCACTAGTTGGTTGACCCAAGTTTGAAATTTTAAAAGATTATTTTTGGGTCTAGAGTTTTTCTCCCCCATTCAACACATTAAGGTGGGCAAAAGGGTGAAAGAAGTACCACCATTAAATTTAGCTAAGCTTTAGCTTGATGGTGAAAGAAGTACCACCCTCCCACCCGAAAACATACAAAATAACAAGAAAAAGAAATGGGATAAAACTCCAGTCTTTGGGGGAAACGAGAAAATCTGATGACTTCGGGGTTTGATATACTTAGTGTCTCTTCTCTGCTTCTCCTAGAGGTCATCAACTTGATTCCCTTCCAAAGCACACTTCACCACTGATGAAAGATCATGGACTAAAACACGTATGGCCAGATTTTCTCAGACAGGTTACTCTTTTACAAGTAAGATACTTCGAGTAACGGTTTGTTCTAGTTTTTGCTAACCAGAGATTTTGTAGTTCTCAAATGTGCTAAGGCATTCATCCTAGATAGTCATCATTTGTTATGCCCTACATCCCCATCCCTAGATTTTGTGTGCAAAATGTTGGGTCCCCCTTTTTTTTCTGTTTTCTATTTTAGGCTCTTGCCTTGTCTTTCCCTTGTTTCTTTGTTTTCCTTCCCCGGGTTTTCTTTCCCGCGGTGTTGGTTTTGCTTTTTGTTTTTGTCCCTCGCATCTCCAGGACCCGGTCCCAGAGTTGGTCATTCTTTGTCCAGGAGTCAAATTTTGGACTCTGGGATTCTTTGCCACAATGTCTTCTTTCATAAGAAGATATGGTCGCACGGAATCCCCAGGCCCAAAGTCTGGAGGTCAACTTGATTCTAGAATTTGCAGAAGGAAAGGTAACTTGTTTTTACCCCAGCTATAAATAGAAATCACCTGTCATTTTTACAATTACCATGATTAAAACACTTAAGAAATCACAGTGATATCATAGCTATTTGAGTAGAGTCTAGTGTGATCTATTCTGAACTATTCTGAATAATTGTAGGTGGTTTCTGGTGTTGAAGGGTGAACTTTTGAGGGTAGAGGTTGTTGTAGAGTGTTCAACACCTTGCCTTCCTTCCTTTCTCTATTTTTTAGATGGGTGCTCTTGGTTCTTCTTCCGCTTCTGCTTTTGCTTTTTTTTCGTTTGTTTGCATTTTCCATCTTGTTTCCTTATTCTTTTTTGTCTTAGTTGTTTGGTTTTTCTACCCGTTGGTGGGTCAGCTCTACTAGAGGGTTGTCCACCCTCTGTGCAGATGTAGTATATTCTATAAATGTTGTATTTTTGTACATTTTTGTGCATTATTGTTTAGGGTAGTCATTCTATTTTAGCTCTGCTATGTATTTAGTGTATTTTAATGTATATCCTTCTATGTTGCATGTATATACCTTTTAGGCCTAATGTATATATGTTATATATGATGTATATTTTGTGTATATCCACCTAGTTTTGTAGCAAGTTCATCGTGCTTCCTCTGTTCTCATTCACAAAATTTACAAGCTCATTCCATGCAGGATACCACTTGGTTGAAACTCGACTCTCGGCTGGTTTCAACCAGGCAGTTTTCTCTCTCCTCATAAACTAGCCTTAATGAGTGTCCCATTTATGTCCCATGTATGCATTCAAAACTGTCCAAGCGGCCTCCATTTTTTGTGCATTCAGATAGTTGGCTCTACCGCCGTTGCCATAAATTCTATTTATTGCATAGCCACATGACACCCATGTGGGCCTGACAGTTCACTTTTCACACACCTTCCAACAGTTAGTTTTTTGGACCCTAGGTCTCTTACCCTCACTCAACCCATGTTTTTCTTTTGCTAAGCATGATGAGACCCCCGGGCCCAGATATTGGTTAAATTTCAAGTTTGCAAAATATATATACTTTCCAAGATTTTTGAATTAAACTAACTTCTCAAGGAAAACAAGTGCCATGGTGGTAAGATCTTCAGATCCTAGAGTATTATTTATCTATACATTCTGACAGTTACCTTGCCTTGCAAATTTCTAGAATAATATACTTCCATCATGTCTAAGGCTTCCGTATCTTCACCACCTAGGAGTCTGGAACTTCCTTCCGCGGCGGTCACCAGGGCAGCCATAAAATCTAAAATGGAGAGGGCTTTAGAAAAATTGTTCCTCAGTGTGAAATACATGAAGGACAATGCCATCATGGGATCAAAGATTGATTCCAAAGTTCAATTGATCACCGACACCAGCATCGGGATGTGGGCCAAGATGCAAGCCTTGGTGAAAATAATGTACATTCAACGATAGGCCGGGGATCTGCTAGCGATCAGCGTCAGGGATTCTAAGATTCTCAAGGCCACCTATTTTCTATGCTCCATGCAAGCCCCGGAGTTAATCCTCACTCTTGCAGCACACTACAACTCTTTCATCTAAGCTGTCATGCTCGCAACCCTGAAACCTATCAGATATCCCACCCCCATGGTGTCTCTTGATGCTACAACTTTTTGGATGGGGTTGGATATCCCTCAGTTTGACAACCCCACTATGGTTACCAGATCAGATGCCTTAGCGCAATTAAAGCAATTGGAGAAAGCAGCCCGGATATACATGAATACACACTGGCTCAAAACCCCGAAGAGGGATCCAAAGAGAATGAAGCTAGAAATCCCCAGGTCCAAATTTAGGGAAAGTATCTAGATGGGGATAATAGCACTATCCTAGGTCTTCAAGAAACTCCATGCCTAAGAATTCTCAGCATGGATGTACTATTTTCTTCTTGGCATCTCCACCAAGGGAGAATATTTTGATTGGGCCTCCATCATCTCCAACCATGTAGATTCTCAGTTTCTACAGGTGTTTCAAAAGTGGAAGTTCTATATGACTTCTTATGTTCTCTGGGCCCTAGCACAACAATGGCCTACCACCAATGGATTACTTACATCGGGCATACACAGGATTGGCCCAGGTTAGAAGGCTCCTTGGGACTTTTTCCCACAAATCCAATGGGAGGCCAGTTCCCCAATTTTTGCCGTGTGAATTATGCCTTTATCTATTACAACCTTCTCACACCTACCTGGGATGTAGGATACCACCTCTCCACAGAGGTGATGAATCTAGTCAGAAGTTACGGCCATTATTATATACAGTTCCAGCAACATACATACATAAGGGTAACCGGCTTCTCCGGGAAACCTTACTTGTTACCCAAACATTGTGGGAACAAGATAATTCTCTTAGAATATTGCAGACAAATAATGGAGCTACATTCCTTCTATGCCTTGAAGAAGGTGAAAAAATCCCATTCCCAATTACTTGTGGGAATTACTCATGCAGTTTAGCCGCGGCCAAGGAAGCAGACAAAGAGCTCAAAAGCTACAACTTAGTAGAATTCTACTTGGTGCGGAAGAATTTTGATTCGCATGGAAAAATTGTGTCAGCACTTCCTCGGGCATCAGAGCCCCACCAATACTACATGGAAGACTTCTGGGAAGATTTTCAGGATGACATGGAAGTCCAGAGCTGGCATTACATCCAGATGACCATGGCAAGGATGGAAAGGTTAAAGCTCCAAAGATTTCCAGATGACTTCTTAGACTCTGGATCCACAATAGATCCCTAGTACAAAGCAAAGGGGATTGATAAGTTGGGCCTTCCACCAGTGGACTAGAATGCCTAGGAGGGGCCCACCATTAAAGAGTTCACCCGCAACATGGTCGAATGCAACCATGCCTACTTTAAGAAGGTGTGCCCCGCGAGTGTCCATAGGGCTGCCCAGCCGGAGCCAAAGTTATCCCCGGGAGCTGGGACTTCTTCACAAAGAGATAGGGGAATAGGAATAATGGAGACCCCAACTATGTAGGAGACCCCAATAAAAGAATAGCTGAAGCAATCAATAGCAACCTCCCAGCATATGAGGGAGAATCTAATCACATCGTTGGCTACTCTGGTACTCATGACCAGTCCAGTTCATCCTCCCTCCTCCCCTTCACTAGCGGCCCTGATGGTCAGGGCAACAGGGGTGGATCAGGAAGAACAAGCAGTACTAAGGGATGCGGTGCCACCCTTAGTCACTAGGAGAAAGAAAATACTTAACCCAAAGCCCAAGGCTGAGCCAGAGCTGGGATGCCTCAGATCCCACAAGTTGAAATCCTTTCTTCTGACTCCCCAAAGCTGGAGAGGGAACCAGAGCCTGCTCATGTCCTGACCAATCCTCCCCTGTAGGATCAATTTGATGATGTTTTTACAACCAATGAGTTTAGAAATTTACAAGGGGACATTGAGCAGCCGGAGGCCAAAATCCTAGAGCACAAAGAAGCTCTAGAATAGGAGTAGGAGGAGCAGGTAGAAGAAGAGAAAGAGACAAAACAAGAGATTGCCTCTGAAGGCCTAGAGATATAGGATATAGGAGTGTACCAACAAGAACAAAGTGAGAAAATGACACCGGCTGGAGAAACTGGACCTTCGGGAACAATCGTGACCCCAACTATCATGCTCCAAATGTGACTCCCAGAGCTAACCTTTGGGGAGGTAATCACTATGGCCCAAACATTAAACCTTGGCCCATTGTCTCCCCCACTACCAAAGGATGTACTAGTAGAAAAGGACACCCAGCAACAGAGGCTGAGGAAGAACAACATCAAGAAGAAGAAGAAACCCCCGGGGTGGCCGATGAAGACCCAAACATGGCCAAAGATATAGATGGTGGGGCAAAAGAAATAGATGTCACTGGGGGAAACGCTGCCAATGAATTAGAGGATATAGGAAAAGAGTCGGGTGAGACCCACACTACCAAGGAAGCGCAGCAGTATATCGGGGAGAGGCCACAAGAACAAGCTTTGGCTAATAAGCCACCCCTACTGCCATAATGGTTAATAGAAACTAGAAAAAGGAAGGCCCCACCAACCCCCAGAGCCCATCTTTCTCTGGCTAAGATGATGGCTCAGGCCCAGAACCTGCCAAAGGCCAAGAAAGCTCGAACCGTTCACACTCTTTAAACCAGGCTGGGTGGAGAAACAGTTGCAGTGATAGAAACATCTCCCCCAGACATAGATGAAGCAATGGATGAGGCCAAAGATTATAATATCATAGAGGTGTCACTAGGGAAGAGGGGAAAATAGGGTGAGGTAGACCTGTTAAAAGAAGCGGCCAAGGAAGTAGAGGCTCCCTATGAAAAGGAGGCTCAAAAGCTCAAAGTAGAAAAAGAGAAAAATGCAAACCTTATGGGGTTGCTAACTGAGCTGGCCTGGCCTATCAATGTTATGCTCCAGAGGCCTCTGCATCTGATGTACCACTCTCGCAAAGCAACATAGACTCGCTATGGGTGATGAAAAAGAAGGCCCAAGTGGTCGATGAATGGGTTGCCTCATAGTTGGGAAATGTTTGGTTCTTCCTAGTGTCTACCCTCCCAGACCTATATGTGGCCCGCCATGTCTTACATCAGGCCAAAACCACCATCATTATATGGGAGGCAGACATCGTGAATTACGACGCATGGAAAGTCAAGTTAGAAGAGCTCCTCAGCCTCGGAGAAGAGATTGTTTCCGAGTCTAAAATTTTGGGGGAAGAGTCCTTCAATTTTATGAGAACCCAGCACTCCAGACATGACCTTACATTGGGTATAATCAAGAAATTGGTGGGGGCTCTATGGGATAAGGTTAATGCAGTATAATATTCTTTCAATTTTCACAAGTCTTTTGTTATGAAGGTCTCTGGAGCTGATCCATTTAGCACTGACACATGCATGCTAGAGGAGTATGTTTTGGGGAAGTTTGATGAGCTAATGGAGTCAAGGTATCAATCCCTGGAGGGAATAGATGGATCCCAAATGATGAGAATAACTCGCATGGTACTCAGTGGCCATGATGCGGCAAAGATGGTCGATGAATTTAAGGGGAATGTTCCAGACCTAGGGGAACAGATTGAGGTGGCTAAGTACCGACAAGCTGGCCTTAAAGAAGTTGATGAAGATGGAATCTCCTGTCTCCTCCAGACCTTCAATGACAATAAGCAACAGTAAATATTCTCTGGGGGCCAAAGAAAACCTAAGTGTTTTTGTATTCGTTATTCTTTTGGAATGTAAGTTCTCGGATCCTACATTTTTGTATTCTTTCGGTGATTTGTGTCCCAGTCCCTAAGGCCAACCAGTCACTTTCAAAGCAGTTAATAAAGGTTGTTAGGAGGTAGTTAGCTACATCAAGGCATGTTGGATCAGCAAGAAGTTTTCTGACAAGTTGGTCTTCCCGAGGCACTATTTCAGAAGTACACTTGGCACATTGGAGACAGGGCACCACTTTTCTCATTTATGAGGCATGTAGCCTCGATTCCTAGGGGATCAGATTTCTTCCTTCTCCTTCCTGGCTCTCTTCTTGAGGCTGATTCTTCCACTCCATCTTTTTGTCTTATTTTTCTGACATGTCAGACCTTCTCCGTCTCGAGGTCTTTTGTAAAGTGGTGCAAGTAGTACCGACCACCAGATAATATATTTTATGGTGAGATGTAAAATAGGGTTAGGGTTAGGGTTAGAAGGAAAATGTGTATAAATAATAAGTCTGGCCCTATTCCAAGGGTCGACAAAATTGATGATTTTGCAGTCTATAGTAATAGAAAAGCAATATTTTCATTTCTCAATTGCACAGCTCAATGCTCCTTGGTCTTTAAGCTTTCAGTAGTTAGATGCTCCCTTGGAGCCACCATTGTACCATGCACTAGTTCTTGCTAGAAGAAATGTTAATGAAGAAGAGAGAGTTCTTGCAATGACGTTGTTGGCACTTTGTCTTCTGAGTTAATGGTATTTTATGTTTAATGTTCTTCATGTCTTCTGCTCTGATACTCTAAATAGATTAACAACCTCCTTTCCCTTGGTACTAATAAAATATGAATTGATGGTTGTGTATTTCTTTGGTATTTAGTGTAGTATATCAGAGCATTATTGATGTATTGAATGTTTAAGCATAACTATAGGTAGATCAAATATTTCTAACTCTGTAGGATCTTTTTTAGTTTATTTGCTAAGTGTAGAATGCTTGGAGAAGCCTCACATATTTGAATCCCTGGAGAGAATGAGTTGAAGGAACCAACTATCCCCCTTAAAAAATAGTCACATCTCCCAACTGAGCCCCACACTATCAAGACCCAACATTCAGGTGCTTGGAGGCCCGGGGAGTCTCATTTCCCCAGATAACCTTTGCAGGCGAAGTTGACCGATACCCCGGTACCTGGTGACAACTTACAACTGCTGGCAGACCCGGTCACCAAAGTCCCGTCAACATATCTTAATTCAATGATGTCACACTTTTGGCCATTGACTTTGGCCTAAAAATCTTTGTGGTATCATATTTTTCACAGCTCTTATTTACAATTTTAATTGAATCCATGCAAGTCATTTAGAGTTAGATTTTTTGGTCTTAGATTTAAGATTATATATTAATTTATCTTATGTTAATTTTATTTTGTTAGTTTACTCCACCTATTGCGAGTACATCTCATGTGCGAAAGGCATCTTCTAGGACCGCGAGACAGAAAAAGATATCCTCGCAGACACCCAAACGCAAAAAAGGTAATTTAGTTTAATTTATATTTATTTGTTGAAATGTATTATGATTAGAAATGTACATGTAGATCTTGAATGCACATGATTTATTTGTTTTATATACAGAAAAAATTAGGGTTTACATAATTAATGAATGCACCTGATGTCACAGAGGTTCAAGAGAGGGAAGAGGTAACATTTCCAAATTTACTTTCCATTGCATTATTGTTTGTTTGAAATCTCTAAATTATTCCTCTATGACTATAAAATATGTTATCATTTTTCATATAGGAAATGGTCATAGCAACATCATCAACGATGATGCCTCCTAAGAGTATAGGAGAACCATTTGAGGGTCCGGTATGGATTTGTTCTATACATGTTAAACATATGTGTTTAGATATAAGTATATGCATTTTTATTTTTTAAGTTTTTGTAAACAACTTTGGATTATTAACTTTTATTAGTTCCCTTTTACCTATTACAACCCCCTTCACAACTTTCCACATATCCTCTACCATTCCATTTTGTTAGGAGTCTTGATCGTCGAAGAGGGGGTTCAACACAACATAGGGAACGAGTATGTTTGTATTCTTAGTTGAAACCCTCTTGTCAACTCTTGTTGGATTACATTATTGTTTGAAATCCCCAATTCCTTCATCTATGACTATAACATCTCTTATCATTTTACATGTTATAGCCCCATTCACGAATTCATGTGGATCCTCTACCTTTCCATTTTGTTAGGAGTCTCGTTCGACCAAGAAGGAGCCCATAAAATTTACTACACAACCCAATAGTAGATGAAATACATGAGGTGATAAACAATTCAACTACAAAAAAATTATAGTTTAGTATTTTGTTATTTTGATGTTATTTTGAGAAAAGATATCTGATTCAACATTTGCATTATTCTTGTGCAACAACGTACAGAGCCACACACTACTTCAAGGAGGCTCAATTTTGATGATCCACCACAATCATAGATATTGATAGAGACCTATAGTTGTAGTTGTGGTCATTGAAGGACCAATTTATGTATATGTTTGATATTTGTATTGTATATCGACCTTGATATAACACATGCCACATTTTGTAACTCTATTATTAACTTGGAATTTATGTCATTTTGTATATGTACATGATTATGTAAGAAACACTGAAAGGGGGGGGTGAATCACTGTTTATCTATTAATTATATTTCATCCAATTAAACATATGTCAAATGTGCATCCAAAGAAACATAAAACAAGAACACATAACACATGATATGATTATGGAGAACCTTGATCAGAGGAAAACTCTGATGGGGATTAGTACCCACAAAATATTGTACTATGTATAATGAACCTGTTAAAGTTCCTTTGCCCTGTTAGAAGCAGTCTTTACAAATTAAGTATAATGACCTGGTTAAAGGTTTGAACCTATTAGGAGTCTTTTACAATAACCTTGTTAGGGGTGTATGGCTCACTTCCAAGGCTCACTGCCCAATAAGATGAAGGCTACAACCCTCTGAATGTTGATATGCACTATATCAAAAATGAACTCCTGTAATGACACTACTGTCTAATCAGTTTCATGTATGCACGGATGCTCTTACTCCTTTAAAGAGCTATATCATCTTCTGAATTCATTATAATGTTCCTTTTTAACTTCTACTTACTTCATAATCGACACTTGTAACATATCTTTTCATTACACACTTATATCTTTAAAGCCGAATAGGCGCAACCCAAAAAAAATCACTAGTCGGCCCTAAAACAAAAATATACAACACTTCTGAACAAGTCAGCCTAAGCATGTTTACTACAACAATAATTACATTAATACAAACTTATAACTAAAGGCGCTTAGCCATTACATTATAAAATCATACATGCTGATCAAAATTGTAGTCGGCTTCCATGCTCTGTTTCCTGGACTGCAGGTCTACTAATCTGTCTGTAACTTTTCCATACTGATGTTCCATACTCTGCGTGTTTGGATCTAGCATGTATATACACCATAGAGTATATACCTAAGCATGCATGTTCTGGTGTGATCTCTAACATGTGCGCTAATGTGCTGATCTCTGTATATGTCTGTCTGCTCTGTTTTCACGCTTAGTCATTTTTCCTTTTATGATAGAACTTAAGTATGACTTTGTTGCCATGATTGACAACACAAAATAAGTCATGCTTCCTCAGGAATTCAACTTGCCAACAATCTCCCCCTTTGTCATTTATGGCAACAAATGAATGTGGCTAAGTTATACAAAATGACTTTATACAAAAATGACTATATATACATATACATATATTCTTCTCCACATATACACATTCTATACTACTCCCCCTTTGACATTAATGACAAAGGTGTGCAAAAAACTATGAGTCTTCAATATAATTACTCCATGTAGACTTCTGGGTACACAACTTGAAGAGATTGAATCTCTTTCTGCCAAAAGACTTTCATTGCATCAATAGTCTGAAGATGCGCGCATAAAGCATATGTCAACTTTTCCATTTTCATCAGATCCATGCAAGGACCTTGATCATATGTCTGCATAGTGTTATCAATCTATTTGATGTTCTCATTGAGGACTGCTAGAGATGGCTCAAGTGCATTCCTCAACTGAGTCTACCTTATTCTGATCTTGCTAATTTCCAGTTTTGCTTTCTCAATTTTGTCCAGTTGACCTTGATAGACATTGTTTCATATGTTCATATCTTGCGTGGAGTTTTCAAATGATTTCTTTATGCTATCCACCATTTCTTCTGCCTCTTCAATATTTTTGGTGTGCTCAGAGGTGAGCTTCACTCTATCCATATAGTTTTCTATGACTTTCTTTCCTTTATCTACCAATTCCTTCAATATAGCCTACCCAATCTTTAAGGATTTCAAATCTAAGGTAAAGTTCTTTACCAAGTCATGTAGTCTCTCCTTCTTATATTCATCTTATGTAATCTTAGTAGCAGATTCTACTAAGCTAGTGAAATGTGACTTGAAGTTTGATAAAATGTTGTCCACATCTTCAACTGATTGTACTTTGGCTACTTTCTGATCAGTAGGCACTAAGTCATTCAAAATGTTCACTGTTTCCAAGAAGCGAGGGTTCCTCATTACTTATTTCTCTTTTTCCTTTTCCATGGCAAGGACATTGATCTTGATTAGGTCTTCTTCTCCCCATGCATCCAAATTTGTTGAGTCAAGAGTTAACCTTGACAACAATGAGGTAGATGGTTGAGTGGATGGTGAGAATATAGTATTATGGCTGGTATCCACGCATTCAACCTTCACTGGTTTCTCTTTTTTCAGCGTCTTGTCACTTTCCATATCATCTTGAGTGTCTTCATTTATGTCAGCTTGATCATTGATGGGTGTATGAGTTAATTTTGGCCTTCTAAATCAACCACACACTTCAACATAGTCCTTCTTCACCAAGTACAGCCAAGACTAAATATGAGTTATTCATCCTGCCTGTCTGTGTGATTCGACCTGTTGCCTTCTATCTAGATGGAGTTTTGAAATTTGCTCTCAGGACGACGGCCTCACAACTATGGACCATCTAAGAATGAAGGATTTAATCATGATAACAATGCAATGCAAAGATTATGCTATGAATTGAAATATGCAAGATTATCTAAGTATGATCACTAAATGCCATTATTCTAGAAATTGTAGCTATTCTATTTGCAATATGCAATTAATCTATATGATCTTAAGCAAATGAGACAATAATTCAGTATAATAACAATGCAAATTTTAGTAAAGTTTTCAAGGGCTTTGAATGAAGAAAGAGGGTTCTTTTATAAACCCTGAGAAGACCAGAATAGAAACTTTCCTGTTTTGAAATAAAACAACTTAGAAAAGCCAGTTAAAATAGAAAGCTTTATTGAAAAGAATTCAATAAATTATTTTCTTCCTGTTTTAACTGTTTTATCTATTTAATTTAATATTGTTTTATTTGAATTCAATTGTTTTATTTCCCTTTAAAGCACAATTAATTCAAAGTTTCTATTTCTGAATATAAGAAAGATTTTTGATAGAATATTCAATTAATTAAGTAAATATGACCTCATAATTGATTTTTCTCAATTATCTGAATATTAAATTCAAATATTTGAAAAGAGGATATTTATTCAATAATTAAATATTATTCAATTCCTTTTTATGTGTCTCAGCTAAAGAGGGTGAATTTAATTTAATCAAAGTGCTAGGACTTTATTAATTAAATTAATTCGATCGTAGGGTTTGTTTAGCCAAATAGGTATTTAGGAATTAAATGT
>MU226283.1:116294-138465 GCA_018584345.1 Thuja plicata
GTATAATGAACCTGTTAAAGTTCCTTTGCCCTGTTAGAAGCAGTCTTTACAAATTAAGTACAATGACCTGGTTAAAGGTCTGACCCTGTTAGGAGTATTTTACAATAACCCTGTTAGGGGTGTATGGCTCACTTCCTAGGCTCACTTCCCAATAAGATGAAAGCTAGAACCCTCTGAATGTTGATATGCACTATATCAAAAATGAACTTCTGTAATGACACTACTGTCTGATCAGTTCCATGTATGCACAGATGCTCTTACTCCTTTAAAGAGCTATATCATCTTCTAACTTCATTATAATATTCCTCTATAACTTCTACTTACTTCATAATCAACACTTGTAACATATCTTTTCATTACATACTTATATCTTTAAATCCGAATAGGCGCGACCCAAAACAAATCACTAGTCGGCCCTAAAACAAAAATATACAACGCTTCTGAACAAGTCGGCCTAAGCGTGTTTACTACAATATTAATTACATTAATACAAACTTATAACTAAAGGCACTTAGCCATTACATTATAAAATCATACACGCTGATCAAAATTGTAGTCGGCTTCCATGCTCTGTTTCCTGGACTGCAGGTCTACTAATCTGTCTATAACTTTTCCGTACTGATGTTTCGTACTTTGTGCATTTGGATCTAGCATGTATATACACCATATAGTATATACCTAAGAACATATGTTCTAGTGTGATCTCTAACACGTGCGCTGATGTGCTGATCTCTATATGTGTCTGTCTGCTCTATTTTCACACTTAGTCATTTTTCCTTTTATGACAGAACTTAAGTATGACTTTGTTGCCATGATTGACAACAAAAAATAAGTCATGCTTCCTCAGGAAGTCAAATTGCCAATAGATTATTGTTCATTTTCATATATATGAAATTTGGTATTCAATTCAATTTGTTCATTGTGTGCATATATTTGTACTTTAAAACTTGGTTATTTGCAATTGAGATGTGTTCTTGATAATTTAAAACGTACATATTTACAATTTCAATGTGATCCAATTTGTTAATTCTATGAAACTCATATGGTGTATAATTTTAAATGATTATTTAATATAATAGAATGAAAACATGTTTATTATTGGAGTCATATTGTTCTTATGAAAGAATAAAATTCAGACATAAGTATCATAAACATCACCAAATTTCATTGTTGGAACGTGCATTGGGAATGATCAATTTCATATATCTACCTCTTTGGAAAACTTTTGACATGTTTCAACACATAAGAAATGTCAATTTTGTTTATGTGAACCTTTCCTAGGCTATTGGAGTAATGTTTTTGGTTTGGGAGAGTGTTTAGACGGTAGGTGCTTTGTAAAACAAGAATAATTATCCCTTAAATACCTAAAATCAAAATGTTTTGAGCAAGTTGTTCCTAAACATGACATGTCAAGTTTGACATATCTTAGTTTTCACCCAAATGGTTATCTAAAAAGGTCAATTTTTTTATATGAGAGGTGTATGTGTCAGCAATTAAGATCCAAAAACTCAATTTTGAGGGCTACTAGGAACAAACCCTTATTGTGAAGAAAGCCAAAATCACATTCTGTTCATTTTGGGCATGAACCAAAACATTGATTATGTCTAGTTGAGTGGATTTACCCTATGCACAGTCCCACTTTTCCTCTCAGCATGCCAGAACGCTCAACGAGATACCCTACCAATGATGTCCCTTATGTAGGTCCTAAGTGTGAAAAACTGTCTAAGTTTGAAGGACTATTTATTGCAAGCTATAGCACTTGCACATGATCCATTTGAGCTTATAGGGTTGTGTTAATCCCCCCTACAATAAACTATCTTGTTTTTTGAATGATCAAAATTATTTTTGCAGGGAAACAATTTTTCTCAAGGTGCAAAAAGTGTCAGATGCACTTAGTCTAAAGTTGCCAATCAACCCATATCACATTCTGTTCATCATGGGAATGATACCTCAATAATATACATTTGGGTGGGTTTACCCTAGGAATAGTCCCAATTTTCCTCTCGGCACGTCAGAATGCTCAATGACATACCCTATCGATGATGTCCCTTGTGTACCCTGAGTGCAAAAAACTGTCAAACTTCAATAAACTATTTCTTGTAAATTATGGCACTTTTGCATGATCCCTTTGAACCTATAGGGTTGTGTTAGGACCCCCTATAACAATCTATCTCAGCTTTTGAATTATCACAATCATTTTTGTAGGGAAATAATTTTTCTCAAGGTACAAAAAGTGTCAGATGCACTTTGTGCAATATCACCAATTAGCCCATATAATGTCATGTTCATAATGAGCATGAACTAACACCTTGATCATGTAAATTTGGGTGGGTTTATCCTAGGAATGGTCCCAATTTTCCTCTTGGTATTCCAGAAAGCTCGGTGACATGCCTTACCGGTGACGTCCCTTGTGTACCCTAAGTGCAAACAAACTATCAAAATTTGACAAACTATTTATTGCAAATTTTTTCACTTGCACATTATCTGTTTAAACCTAGAGGGTCATGTTAGGCCCCCTACAATAATCTATCTTGGTTTTTGAAGGCCCGAAATCATTTTGCAGGGAAACAATTTTTCTCAAGGTGCAAAAAGTCAAATGCACTTAGTGCAAACTTGCCAATTAGCCCATATCACATTTTGTTCATCGTTGGCATAAAATGACACCTTGATTGCATCTATTTGAGTGGTTTTACCTTAGGAATAGTCTCACTTTTCCTATTGGCATGTCAGAATTCTCAATGAAATATCCTATAGGCGATGTCCCTTGTGTACCCTAAGTGCAAAAAACTGTCAAACTTTTACAGACTATTTCTTGCAAATCATGAGACTTGTGCACAATTCATCTAAACCTATAGGGTTGTGTTAGGCCCCCCTATAATAACCTATCCCAATTTTTGAAGGATTGGAATCATTTTAGTATGGAAAATTTTTTTCTCAAGGTGCAAAAAGTGTCATATGCACTTAGTGCAAAGTTTCCAATTAGCCCATATCATATTTCGTTCGTCATGGGCATGAACTGACACCTCGATCACATCTTTTTGGGTGGGTTTAATCTATGCACAGTCCCAATTATCTTTTGGGCATGCCAAAATGCTCAATGACATGACCTATTAATGATGTCCTTTGTGCTCATTGACACCTATGGAAAGGAAGTATCACTCCTCATTTTACAACAAAGGGAAATTTTGGAAAGAGTATACCAATTGAAGAGAAATGGAAATCCTAGTGAGCATAAAGTTATTTATGATCCAATGGGTGTATGGTGTAGGAGCACTTAATTAACTTCATGCCTCCATAAGGAAATATTGAGTTTTGAGTCTAAAATTGATGTTTCAAGGTTTTAATAAGGTCTAAAATATCATCTTGAACTTGTTTGTAGTGGTATTGGGTCTTAGAGTGTCTCTTGGGTTCTATTTTGTAAATTTTGCAAATCTTGTCAATGTTGCCATAAGGATGCCAAGGGTTTCCATATAAGATTAATGGTTTCTCTTCTTTTTACTATTGGAATCCCTTAGATGGTATTTTGTAATTTTAAAATGTATACTTTTATGATTTTAAAGGTTTTAGTCATGTTGGATGATGTTTAGGGGAAATATGATGATGCCCTAGGTAGATTACTTTTGTTCTTTTGTTCTCGGAGCAGCAATACCAGTCCATTTTAGAGTCATTTATTCCAAAGAAACCTTACCTAAGTTCCATATATGTTGTAAAAAATATAAAAGGATATTCAAAAAGGTGATTACATTTTGGATTTGAGTTTTCTATGAGAATTTGTGACCAAAACATTGATTTTTCTGATCTAAAGAAGAACGTGGCACCATTTTTGAATCAAGTGTTCCAAAGCACCATATATTAAATGGATGGGGTATTAGTTTGAAGGACCAGTACTTGTGGTATTTTTAAGAGATGTTTATGTGTTATAAATGCCTTGAAAAAGATATTCCCAAGGGTGGGGAAGTCCTGCCAGTCAATAAATAAACCTTTGGTGTTTGTAGGCTTTAAGGAAAAGTGACTTGTGAAAGGGAGTTTTAGATTAAACAAGGGTAGAAAAGTATTTGTTTTTGGATACCATTTCTGTGGTGAGTCCTTGTCCAATTGAAGTGTTTAAATGATAAAGTGTCTTCCTTGAGAGTGAGTTCATGGTATTATAATTTGTATTGAGTTTGTGGGAAGGCCATTGAGATATTGGTTTATTAAAGAATATCTATGATCCCATTTGCAATCAGTTACTACTTGTTGAGGAGCTTTGTAGTTGCTTTAGTAATTGTGGGGTTTAACATAAAAATGGTCTGAAGACCTTACTTTGAGCATTAACATGAAATATGATTTCAAAGATTCATAATTACCACATGGAGGCATGAAGACAACATTTTTTCACTTTGCACTTTGCACTTTATTACACCATGAATGGTACAATACAAGATTCATTTATGTAACGATACAAAATTCATTTATGTAATGATACAAAATCCAATATGTATTTATAATCAAATGGTACACATTAGGATATATAAAGTTTTGCCTCTCAATGTTTTCAAATAAGCCCCATGGCCACTTTTATATACAAAATTTGGCATCTAATATGCACATGGCATCTCATTACCGTTTATATATATCTAAATATACACATTATACCTCATTACCAGTTTTATATACAAAATCTGGCCTCCAAATATGCACATAGAGAACCTCATGGCCATTTATATATACAAAAAAGCAAAGTTACAATGTTTCACAAAAAATATATACAAAATTATCAAAATTGTACCATTTTGTAGAATCATTCTTCTAGATGGCCCAAAATTAAACAAGTGAACCTTCTAGATCAGCTCTAACCCTTATTGTGTGAAGTATTACCTCATGGTAAGAATCAAAAACTTTCCACAAATTCTTGTTGAGAGGTCTACCATGATACTTAATCAATTGAATATTTGTTGCAACAATAAGGTTAGAGTAATGAAGAATATGTCTATGTGTTTGAAAGTCCTCAAACAACCATGCATTAGAATTTTTGATAGGGCACCTACATTTTATAGAAGGATAAGTTAATACCAAATTTAATGTAAAGTGTAATATAATGAGTTTAAGAGGTCTCAATATAATGGCACAACAATGGTACCTTCTAATCCATGTCCCTATCACAATAACATATCCTATTTGGTACTCAATACCCTCTCCATTAATGACTATAGTTGACAATTTCTTTTTGGCCTCAATACAATGACATAAAAAGTAATTTGTTCCTTCTTCATTGTTCTCTTCTGCAATAAATGCATATACATGACTTGGATTTTATAGAAGGATAAGTCAATACCAAAAATAATGTAAAGTTTAATAAAATGAGTTTAAAATTGATTTGATGTAAGTAATAAATTGAAAAACTACCTAGGTCAACTAGGTCAGCTATATGATCCAAATACACAGATGCTTCAATCTGGTTCAATTGTAGTGCTTTAGGAAGTTGATATGTACCAAGGTTGCAAAGGTCTATAAGACCATTGATCAAAAAACTCTTTTGATTCACATTACTCCCACATAGCAGGCATATACGAATAGCAAAATAATACAATCTATCTACTATAAATAGCTAATGATGTTGCTTTTGAACTTCTAAATGAATGTATGTCACTTGATCCTATAAGTGTACAACAATATAGATAGTTTTCAATGTTAGATTCACATATTAATCAAAAATATCTATAAAACATAGACTTACTTGCATTACTTGGTCCAATCATAGAGTTACACCATTGCACAATTATTTCTGCATCTATTAAATTGTGCCACCTTCATACTTCAATTCCTCTCTAGCAAGATCTATTTTTACACATTCTCCCACACCATAATGCTCTCTCTTTCCATTCCCTACCTCAGTGAAATTCCAAAAAATGTTGCACACCACTTGTCACATGCATCCTAGTCAATGAGTAGAATATCCTTGCATTCTTGAATTGTAAGGTGAAATTGTCTGACCATATTATGTGTTGGTTGTATCTTATATCTCTTTCCATTAAAATGTCATATAAAACTATAAAGCATCCTTGCACAAACTCTGAAGAATGAGTACAATCATCACTTATATAGAAATGATACTCTCTTATAACCCTTCTATCCTCCTCTGTGCTATCATGTGCATGCATGAATGCTATGTGTATAAAAACTGTAACTTGTGTAGAGCAGTAATACATAGGCTCCACTTCATTTTGAGGTTTTAGTGTATAATTCTCAGGAAAATCAACAACAGAGAAAATCGTACCGAGGGGAAAAATGTCCTTACACAACTTGAATTGCTCAGCTAACCACCTTGCTCTATGTCTATGACCTATGTACTCATAAACTAGTTTCTCTTGAAAAATAATCATAAAATCAGCTACACATATATCCTTTTTCACTAACTCACACCTCTTTAATTGTTTTCCATATTTAACACCATATGTGACTGATTTGTATTTTACAATAGAAACTTGTTTCTTACCAATTTCATGTATTCTATCTAGATGTATGCTTCCATGAAACTATTTCAAACTACCATATGTAGGACAAAAACCTTTCAAACACATCATCTTATAATAAATGCACCCATCATCTCTTTTACATAGTACACTTGAAATAAATTCTCTTGGTGACTTCAGAGGTGCTTGTAGACCACATTCCAGTAAAACATCATTAGTGTGCAAAGTAAAACATACATGATGATAAATATCATAATGCATAGAAAATTTAGCAGGACCCTACAACAACATGTAGTACGTGCATGATTAATCTTAACATAAAATGGTTTTTTCATCTCAAAAAATACTTGAATAATTCTAATCTGAGGAAAGCTTGGAAGAAACCTTTTTATAAAATTGTGTTGAGTCATATCAAAATAGTGTTTTGGATGTGGCTCATGATTTCTAAATCCAATTTATCTTCTAACAACATCTCTTTGGTTGGGTAAAATGCTTGTGTTATCATGCCAAAAAATTTCAATTATTGTTCTTAATGCATTGACAACAACCTTGTCCTTGCTTGGGAGTCTACCTGAGAATTCCCAAAGATAATTATTGTTAGGATCCTCAAATTCTTTTGTCCTCTCTAAGGCATTCGGTAACATTTTTCTACTTATCCTTAATGACTTGCTTTTTTTTTTTCTTATTAAACAATATTGTTTCATTTCCTTTCCCATTATGGTTGATGTGAGGACATGTCAAGCAACATTAGCATCTTTAGTACATGATTTTTAACCGATGGCTTGGTATGCATCAAATGTATTTATCATAATTATTCTTTCACTATTATTTTTGAATGTTCTTAACCCCAAAATTTTTGTTGTCTCTCTAAATTTCAGATTTTTAATCATTTCAACAACTAATTGACATCTTCCACTTTGATTTAAGTTTTAAAAATAGTTATTCCACATTCTTCTACTAGTTCTTTTAGAAATTTTATCATTCAAACTACTTTCATAAATGTCAATTAGAAACTTTGGTTTTCTACGAATCATTCCAGGAGTTGTTAAGATTGGTGTACTAGGTGCATTAGGTGCATTATTAACATCAAATTGAAATGGAGTTTGTTCTTAAATTTTATTGCATGCACTAGGAGCATTCATCACATCAAATTCAAATGATGTATGTTCATTGCATTCATTAGATGCATTTGTCACATGCATTTGAATTGGTGTATGTGATGATTTTCATTTGGTGCATCAGGTGCATTTATCATATAAATTTGAATTATTGCATTAGGTGCATTAGATGGCGTACCTTCACATAATCTCCTCATATTCTCCCTTTGTCTTTCCTTTTCTGCCTCTTGTTCAATTGTTACTCTCTTGTTCTTTCCCATCGTTGATATTATTTGTCCTACACATAATATTATGATGACAATACATAAAAAATACCAAAAAAATAGAATATTATCATCATTTTGTTATATTCTAAAGTAATAACACAAAAATAACTTCAAGAAAAAATAAAAAAATAACATTATAAATCAATCAATTAAAATCAAATATGACAAAAAAATATGAAAACTTGTTAGATACTATCACAGAAAGACATGAAAAATATTAGTGGGCCCTTAGAACAAGTTGCAATTCTATTTTTTAGGCCATTAGGAATAATATATATTTAGCTCAATGGAACACATATGGGTTTCATTTATCTAAAGGTCAACGTTCATATTTCCTCATAACCTATGCAAGTTCTGTAGAACTAAAACTTATTCTTTTAGTTCTACAGAACCCTCATAGGTTATGTAGAACTGAGAGAGAGAGAGAGAGAGAGAGAGAGAGAGAGAGAGAGAGAGTTATGGTTATGTAAGAGGGTTGGATAATGAACCTAAGGCATGGAAGTCCCTTTTCCCTCCATTTCTCTCCCTTTACACATCTTTTGATCTGCTAAGATGATTTCTCAATGTCCTCATCATTAGGTTTACACATCATCAAGTTGGTATCTGTACAATTACCACCATAGTCTCACACGTCTTCTCAACTTTCTAACTATATAAATTTTTCTAATTTGGGATAACATTAGCATAGTAAACTTTAATTATCTTTACCAGTGTCTTCACGGTCCACAGAGACATATGTCTACCATTTTCATAATAAATTTTGATCTACTTGACCAAATTAAAAAAAATTTACTTATTGTTGTGCTACAATTGATTCTATCTACTTTTTAAATTTTTTTTTGCATTTTGAATTATTTTGATGCAAGTTATGCCCAACCCATGAACATGCACCAAATTTTCAGGATGCAGCCACTTCAAAAAATCCTAAAGAAATACTCAATGGAAAATTACAAAAAAATTCAAAAATTCTAGATCTCACTCTTACCTATCATTATACCAAAGGGTTTTGCAAAAGCACAAAATTAGCTATGTTATGTTTTTCTAAAAAAATAGGAACAATTTTTTGTGCACTGGGGCTTTGAACCTCTAAATATTATCTATTTTTTAAAAAAATAAGTTTTTTAGAAACTAGACTCATAGTTATATAATTCTTATCCTTTGCACAACTACTAATTTTGAGTGTGTGACCCTCAAATTTCACTTCAAAGTTCAAGTTTACCTGATTTTAGAAAACAAGAGGCCACTTATACCCCCCCTTCTTTCACCATATTGGTGCACATACCCAAACAGTACATATAGAATACATGCTTAAATAAAAAAGGGACAAATATTTGAATACCGTTATAAAGTTCCATGGCCTATACAAGAACACTCTATGCTAGCACTTGATGATAATAAGAATCAATGTTACATTCCTATAAGAAATGATGGGTAAACATGAAGATAAGGCCTTATTAGCCTATCAAAATTTTATGATATCCATAATTTTAAATCATGACATTCAAGCACAAGAGACTTGTCACATTCTACAAAATATGCCACTGGTTAGTAGTACTTGTACTTTTATTTTTCTAAATATTGGTAAAAAAATATTGCACCATATTGTAAGATCAAAAAATGAGAATGAGCTCTCAATTAGTTATATACACCATTGCATGTACTGGCCATTTGACATGGACACCATTTCATGACTAATATATTCAATACAATTGTATTCATATAGTCGACAACATAAAATAGAAAAATGATAAAAAAGAGAAAAGAAAGGAATTGTAAATATTCATCCTCAATTTAAATGACCTCCAAATGAAGATAGTGATGATCTTGAAACATTTTGTTGGAGTGAATTGCTTCTGTATAAATATTTCTATGACATACCTACAGACATTAGAATCTCAAAACATGAAAAAATAGCAAACTGGAAACTATTCAAAATAATAAATTACACGCATTGACACATTGAATGTGTTGCTGACAGCATACAAATTGAAAATGAAGATGAATATTCTGATAATAATAACAAAGAAGACAATAACATAGGCCTCTATGAATGAGATTTTCTATCCCAAATGGGTTCCACAAAGAATGTTATAGTAAGTGAAATACAATTGTTGGGTAGATTAGACGTTGATATAAACTATCCCTGGGAAAATACTTTCTAAGAAGAATTACATAATATTGCAGCCTAATTTGTATCGGCCAACAAAGTCCAGTTCCAAAGATTTATCCAATATTTTGCAGCTACAGATAAACTATTTTCCCACCTAGAATCCAAACAACAATTTGCATTGATTATTATTCTTCACCGCCATATAAATGTATGTCAAATGATACCTTTATGAATGATTATACAAGGGATAACATGAATTGGCAAATAATTTCTGATTATTGCATCAGGTTCAAACCATTAACACGTCTCCAAATGTTATTACAAACCCATTGCTTGTTCTTGTGCCAATAGGTGTTGCTGCTTATAATATACAAGCAAAAATAATACATACAAGTCTTCATATCCCTATTAAATAATTATATCCTTTGATAGGAAAATCTTTGATGACTTTCCAAGAATAGTTCACACAGTTCAAATACATGCTATAGATGAGATGAGCTTCTTAGGAACAAAGCTACTGCTCAAAATAGACCAATTGCGCTAAGCCTTCCTTATAAGACAACATGAAAATTTTGATGGTATGTCTATTATTTATTTTGGTAGGGAAGTTACCCCATGTAATGGACAAGCCCATATATGCACCACACTCCAAGGAATTGATTTTATGAAAACATTTCAAAACTATGGTGACATTGGGCATTATCTTTCGACATCAAGGTATGCTTGAATCACAACAAAAATTATGAGCTATCCTTGAAAACATAACAAATGCTCAACACTAACAAAATTATTTGGAAACCCTCGTGGAACACACAAATAAAATTTTAACTATTTTAAAAAAAAAAAGAACTTGATTCATCAATCCACTTATTTTCTACCAATGATCTGGTAAGAGAACATAATATAAAAATGCTAAAACAAGTAAATCTCCCAATTTCTCTTAGTATTGCTAAATTTGGTCGACAAGTGCATTCTAAAAATGACAATGATGAATAACTACCATTGGAAATATTGTTATGTGTGAATGAACAAGTAATGCTAACAACTAATCTATGGATTCAAGTTGGCCTTTTAAATAGCTCAATAGGAAAAATCAAAGCAATTGTCTATGAACACAATACCAAACCACCTAAATTTCTCAAATATATTGTGGTGGAATTTCAAATTAATTACAATGGCCCCCATATTAAAAATCCAAAACACATACACATCCCTCCTATAGTGCGGGGCAATCATACACAAATACCATTGACAATGGTCTAGGTAATTACTATACACAAATATCAAGGTTTAACATTGATCAAAGTTACAAAAGACATTGGAAGAACTGAGAAGAAAGGACTTACATTTATGGCTATATCAAGAGTAAAGACAATTGAAGATTTGCGCATTGAGCCAACCTTCTCTTTTCTAAGATATGCCGAAATGCAAAATAATGCTTATACTACTGTTAGGAAAAAAGAAGAGGTGTGCTTGCAGTCATTGTATATTACAAAAAGTGGCAAAGAAAATTATTCTTGTATTTAACCTATAAGCTGACTTGCTACTATGGCATACAACTCATGCTGTATATTGGAGGCAAAAAGTAAAGATGTTTTGGATTTAGGCAAAAACATGTTTTGAGGGGACCCCAAAACTCCTTACAACAAATTATACTAGATTTTCAATAAAGACCCTCATGATAGAGACACAAAAAGAAAAACAGTTTGAAGAGACAAAACCAAAAACTAAAGGTGTTACGCACTAACTACCATTTACATTTTATTCAATTATTATATTGATATTATGCTACAAATTTACATATTTGTATCCATTTTTAGTTTTATGTTAACATCAATGTTCTTCATTTTTCGTAGTTCACACCAAATTAAACACAACATACAATAAGGTAATTTAAATTCTTCACAAATATCTTACCTCATTCAAATTATTTAAGCTTTTTGACCCTTCCTACTATACTTAAATCAATCATAAGCTCATATTATTTTGTTTTTCTTCATATCTGTCCAATTAGTCTTTGGTTTTATAAATCCATAATTCTAAAAGGTAATCATTGTGAGCATCAATTTCACTCGCTCCAAATATACACATGATGCTATGCAACATATTCTAACTATAATCACTCATGTATCTACCATTTCTTTAGTAGTTTATTTGGTTATGTCTACAGAGAATGCTCATTAAACTCTGCAAACTTTCTTACACAGAAATTATTGTACTGGAGTTTGAGGTGAGCTTACATTTTAGGCTTTTCTCCATTTCTATCATTTATAGAATACAAGATTGATCTTAATATATTGTTTAACATACTTAATTTTATGTAAAACTCATTTTCCTAGTGTTATACTTAGCTATCTAGCATTGAATGGTTCTCTTTACATTAAGATAAAACACATTAATGTATTACGCATGCATAATGTTCACTTCATGGGCATATTCTACATTATTTTGGTTAATAAATTTTTCCTTAAATTTTTGGTAAAAGAATCTAGATAAGTAAAATAAATAGAGCATACACAATATGAATAGCTATCTTGTTTGTGATTTAAATTTTTATAATTGAACCATGCTAATTTAATAGTCACGAGAGCACTAATTAAAAGATTGTCAAAATTTAAAATAAAAAATGATAAAATAATAGCTAAAGGGCTTGAGAAACAAAATTGTTAATGCGTAGGAAAACTCAGAACATATTTCTCAACCATAATTATATGCCATGCAATTTAAGTGTTTGTAGTAGCTACTATAGAGTCCACCCAACTCACCCAAGTAGGTTTAGAATGATGAATAACTACTTGAAAACCACTAATTCCTCGAAAGGGTTGTGCTTCTACAATAGTTACATCAAAATATAGCAAAACCAGAACTACACCTCTAAAAGTGGAGTGCAGATCCACGATGCCTTGATCTTGTGGAAAAACCTTGGGTATGTAGGCAGTCTAGAAGGCAAAGGAAGCCTCTAGTACACAAGTGTCTTGGATATATATTTAGTATTCATTGTCAAATATTTTGAGCTTGTTAGATAAGCATAAATATCAAAGCATCTTCAAATTTCTATTACTCTTTCACTATTATTTTTTAATTTACTTAACCCCAAAATTTTCATTGTCTCTCTAAATTTCAGATTTTTAATCATTTCAACAACTAATTGACATATTCCACTTTGATTTAAGTTTTCAAAATAGTTATTCCACATTATTATACAAGTTCTTTCAAAAAATTTATCATTCAAACTACTTTCATAAATGTTAATTAGAAACTTTGGTTTTCTATGAATTATTCTAGGAGGTGTTCAGATTGGTGCACTAGGTGCATTAGGTGCATTATTAACATCAAATTGAAATGGAGTATGTTCTTAAATTTTATTGCATGCACTAGGTGAATTAATCACATCAAATTCAAATGGTGTATGTTCATCGTGCTCATTAGGTGCATTTGTCACATACATTTGAATTGGTGAATGTTAATAATTTTCATTTGGTGCATCAGGTGCATTTATCATATCAATTTGAATTATTGCATTAGGTGCATTAGATGACGTACCTTCACGTAATCTCCTCATATTCTCCCTTTGTCTTTCCTTTTTTTCCTCTCATTCAATTGTTCCTCTCTTGTTCTTTCTCATCGCTGATATTGTTTGTCCTAGACATAATATCATGATGACCATACACAAAATAAATAACCAAAAAATGGCAAATTATCATCATTTTGTTATAATCTAAAGTAATACCAATAAAATTACTTCAAGAAAAAATATAAATATAAATATAAATCAATCATTTGAAATCAAATGTGACAAAAAAAAACATGAAAACTTGTTATATACTTGTTGGGATAATGGAAGGGTGTGTACTAAGAAGGGGGGGGGGGGGGGGGGGGGAANGGGGGGGGGGGTGTGAATCAGTACCCTTAAAAACTTTTACAATTTAAACCTTAGTACTCATTACTTGAATAACCAACCATTGTAGCTTTTCTAATTCATGCATGAAATATTATAGCATAAATGTAAATGCATGTAAACAAACTTTGAAACATTCATGAAACTCATTTACGCATGACACAAGTATTAGATAACGCTGAAACCCTTGTTAGAAGGTAAAAAATATGGTGGGGATGAAACCCACAAAGCTTCACTGTTTGCAGAATGGAAGGTGCAGGTTACGGCTACAAGTTGTGATCACTTCTGATGATCTTACCCTGTTAGGAGTAACATGTAAGACTTGTTAAGTCTACTCGATTAAGATATTTTAGCAACACAATGTATGTGTGCACTCGGTTAAGAGATTTACAAAAAGACTATTAATTCCACCTTGTTAGAGGATTTTTTTGTTTGCTACAACTGTTAGAGAGTAACAAAATATATGACCTGATTGCTACAATCTTACATTGTTGATTATAGATTCATTAAGTACACAGAATTATATCAGTTTATTGTGATGGATAATACCTATGTTCTGCTCGGTAGCCTTGTATGTAATTCTTGATAAACTAAATTCTCCTTTATTTGTCCTTGTGCATGAAACTCTCTGTCTGATCCATAGATATGCTTGGTGGACACAATCATCTATTTCTTGATTGATTATTACATTTATATATACAAGATTTTGACCTAATTAGGTTTCACGCTTTTCTTGAAAAAACTCTAAGATCAAAGGTTTACAACTTGACCTTGATCTCCTAGTTTGCATGAATACAATAATTTAACTAATTAAATCCATAATTAACAATTTACTTGATCCACAAGAAATGGTTATCCAGCTAAGAAAAAAGCTATTTTAAAGATTAAAGTATTTTAGTTGATGTGTAGGTAAGATCCACTTTTTTTAGTGAAATGTTGTCTCTCGGTGTAGACTGGTCCTTGGTGATGTCTCTATGGACTGGTACTTGGTGATGTCTATGTAGAATGGTGCTTGATTGATATACTTCTCGGTGTTCAAAACATTTTGGTGATCATTCTACTCGGTGATCACTGCGGTGGGTGATCACTACGCTCAGTGAGTATTGTCGCTCGATGATCATGACCGACTGACCAAAACTGTCTGTTTGTATACTAATGACAACTTATGATCCTTTATGGATCATCAATATCCCCCTTTGACATTAGTATCAAAAACTAATATGTACAGTATATACACCAAATGTTTTACCTTTACAATGACTCCTATGTTCATGCCTCGAGATGTAGATATAATGTATGTACATGTTTCCCTCTTTTTTGAAAGTAATGACAAAGATGTATAACTTATAGTTTGTCAAGTATGTGTGAATGAGATTGTTGAATGCTTGCCATTAGCTTGTTCTATTTCTCCTTTAAGTTATCTAGGGTCATTTACTCCAAAGTGATTTTAGTGTGCTTGTCATAAATGCTTTACATTACTGACATCTCTGGGTTGGCAATTAGAGTTTTTTTTTGCAGACATGTGTGTGATCAACAATGTGAGATTCGGTAGTAACAAGGCTTGAGGTTGGTTACTTCATCTCTGATTTTTCTTTTTGTCTTTTGTATTTCAAGTCTTAACCATTTAGATTCAACAATCTTTTGATAAGGTAGCTGGAATACATTTGGCTTGGATGAAAGACTTGGTGCAATAGCTTTTAGATCCTCATTTAACTTAGCTATCTGTTCACTATACTCAGTAGTGAAGTTCTCTAGAGTGCACAAATTTTGAGCTAAGGTAACTACTTCTGATATAACAAGTTATAATGCAGCTACTAGTTTAGAAAGTTTCACCTTATTCTCTACCACTTTTTGGCTGATTTTCTCTGTGAGTTTGTAGTGATACTTCTCTTCTACTCATTCTTCAATGACCTTCTTGACGTCTACATTCTGAGTGGTGATTGGATCGGTTAGAACTGCAAGTTGATCAATAATGGGTGCAGTTTGATCAATCTTCGTGTTAGGCATTACTTGCAATAGAATCTCCTTTGTTGTTTCCAGGACATGTGAATTTCTGTATTCTTGTCAGAGTTTGTCCTGTTGTGCTTTTCTTTTGCATAGATTCCCATATCTTGTTAGTGACTCAGGATCAAGTTTTCTTGGATCACAGTCGGGTATGTCTATGATCTCATCAAGTGTGACAAGGGATTTACTTTTCTTGTTCTTCTTCTTCTTCTGAATGTTGCTCGTAGTAGGGGAATGAGGTACTATAGCAAGAGCCTTTTGTTGCTTGGTTTCAGTCATTGATTTCTTGGGAGGTTTGGTTCCTTGGCTAGGTTTCTCAATCAGTACCTGTTGGTTAGTTGTAGACGTCTCTAATTCAACCTTTTCTTGACTTGCAGCCCTATCTTCCTTTTCAGTGTTCTTGGTGGGTGCATCACTTGGTTTTTGGTCTCCACAGTTATCTGTCTTCTCCTTGTGTTCCTCACTTTTGTCCATCAGTATGTTTGTTTCAGACTTAGGTGTTGTCTTCTTTGCTTCAATCATTATATTGATTGCTTGGATCAATAAGGGAATATTACCTGGCACAAGTGCTTGTGCAACATCAATAGTGTCCCGTTCATTTGTTTTCTCAGTGGCAATATTGACATCTTCATCATCTTTGGCATCATCATCAAAATCACCATGAGTTATATCTTGTATTTTTATAACTGGTGTTTCCCCTAATGATTTCAATATATCAGGAATATCATCCATGTATTTACTTGCTTCTGTGGTTAAGTCAATAGGATTGACATCCTTAGTGTCATTGATTAATATGTGCTTGGGGCTCAGTGTGGCTTCCTTCTCCTCGGTGTGAGAAGTTTTGGTTAGAGCCAGTACCTACTTGGGTGGATTAAAGATTTGAGTCCAGATCTTATTTCTCTCTATGTAAATATCTTCTAACTTGTTATGCAATACTTTGTATGCTCTAGTTTTTGCAGAAATTTTCTTTGCATACTCCTTCATTTTTGAGTCAATTTATTCAATTGTGGAACTAGGCATGAATGTAACTAGGGATCTCTCTCGCATATTTTTCTCCATGTGCAATGCATATGTCCACCTAGCTGATATTTTGTCTTGTAGTTCTTGTAGAATATGATTGGAAAATTGTAGAGGTATATATTTGTAAGCTACCATCATCTTAATGATTGCCTCTTCTATTTTGTTCTGATCCTCGGTAGACAGAGTTCCCCATTGCCTAATCTTATGATGTTGTATATAGCCTGTGTTGATGATTGACTCTACAATTTCATCAATTGTCTTTGGTATTTTTGCCTTTTCTACTTGGACTCTTTTCTCTCTCTCTCTACTTAGTCAGTATCATCCTTGTCTTATTTTCCTCTTACATATCTCTTTTGTTGTCTTGGTGCTGATTTCTCAAATGAGGCTTTAGGCTTTCTTTTCATATATGTTCTTACAATGCCTTTCTTTAATGGTGGTGAATCTACCATTTTTGTTTTTCTCCATGTTCCAAATGCAGCTGTTACTTGAGTAACTTTTGTTTTCTTGGCCTGTGGTGGCTTTGCATCTGATTCAGTAGAATCTGAATCACTTAACTCTTTAATTTCACCAACAGGTCTCTGTTCCTCGGTGATGTATACTGATTGTTCCAACTCTTCATTAGTTATCAACAATTTCTTCTAAAGTGTATTCACCATTCATGTTTTCTTCCTTCCCATTTTCTTGACTACTAAACTAGTCTTAATTCTTGACTTGGCTTCCTCATATGTGCCAAATCTTCTTAGAGATTTGTCAACTGGTTCATTCAGTAGGGCTTCAATAGCTCTTTTAGCCATATCTATGTCAATTTCATAGTCTAATGGTGGTAACCATGTTGTTCTTGGGTTGGAAGCTTTGATGAGTGTTGTGTTGGTGTCAACCACAAAACATATTTCATCCTTGTACTGTTCAACTAAACGGGTAGGGATTCTCATCCTCTTCTACATCCTATTCTTGAATGTTGTAAAGTATGCATCCAATAGTGATATAAAATTATCTCCTAGTGATTTAATGTAATCACTAATCTGTGTTGTGATAGGTCGGTTGGTGTCCCAAGTGGCATTACCAATGAAAGGAAAGAAATTATGAAAGTAAAAGAATGTGCACATTAGTAGGGAACCAAACTTGTATTAGATCAGCTAATCTAATTGTTCTCATTTTTTCTTCTAGTTGTTTTAGTAGAAGCTCAGCTAAGTCAAGTTGTACACCTTTCTTCACTATTTTGTATGTAGTGTCGGCTGCTCCACAAGAAACATTGTTAATTCATCTTTCTTGAAATATATTTTATCCAATCACATACACACCAAATTTCATTTTAGGGTCATTGATTGAATTTACTTTCAGACCTCTGTCGTCCCACTCTGCTCCAGTTAACTTTTCAATCTCAGGGCATCCATGGTGTCTTAGGGGTTTTTCTTTCTTTGTGATGGGGTATCTAGTCACTACATGAATCACATCCCTTTTGATTAGCTTGGGTTCTTCTAACCACATCTTTCCTTTATTCACTCAGCTGAGAACAATGCAAATCCATTCTATTTTGAAATCTTTTGGGAATAGTAGGGAATTTGTTAACTCTTTCACTTCAATGTGATTGTACTCATCCCTTAGGTTACCATCCTTTCATAGCTTATGATAAGCTTCATCAAGCTCATGTTCTCCAATCTGTACAACATTGCAGTGAATGTATGCACATATGTGTTCAACCAGTAAAACCCTAGGTGGGATACTCCAAAATGCTCCTTTGTTGTTGGGTTGAGAAAAAACCTCAAGGCATAACTTGTATTCTGGTTCCTCACAGGTCAAGTTCTTTATTAAAACAAACTTCTTGTCCTTTTCCATCTTGATCTTTGAGATTCATGAAGTGGTTTCCATTCTTCACAAATAACCTGTTAAATCAGTGAGTCTAGATACTCACTCGATGTTTTTTGTGAATGCTTGAAATATGTTAGAGTAGCTTTGAAGGTGTTGTGAATCACTCCACAATGTAGTCACTGTGAATCACTCTTCTTCACTCTATAATTTTATTTTTAACGTTGGGTAAACTAATGAGTTCCTGTTTCCCTTTTCATAGAAAAATACCCTAAGTGATGGATAAAATGCTTCACCTACCACTCGGTCGACCAAACAATGATGCTTGGTTAACACACTAAAGTCTTCAGCTTGGTGAGTATACAATGCGTGGCACATAGTGTCAACTCGATTGTCTTCTGCATGTTTCTCAACGTGCAATTTATGCTCGGTTCATATTGACCGACCAAACTAGATTCAAAAAACATAGCATGCAATACCATGGTGCATCTTCATTGATGTTGATTTGGCATGTTATCAATGAATATAGGAATTGATGTAAAATATAGATTTGGAGAGTGTAGTTCAATACTTACTTGTATTGCTTAGGTGAGGGTGGTGGAATCACCTGATCCATTGGATGAGGTGTCACCAATTGTAGTGCTTGGTCCAACATTATCATTTTTTGAATATCTCCTCCACATTTGATTTCCCAATCTCATGATGTCTTCAATAGTATTTCCATTTACAAAAGTGTTTGACTCTATCACTCGGTCTCTGTAGTCCTTACTTAAGTGACCGACCTTATGAAAATGTAAGCATTCCATTCCAGGGTTAGTCCAGTTTCTAGATCTTCTTATCCATTTCCTCATACAGTTAGCAACTATATGTCCATATCTACCACATGTTGTGCAGTTTACCCAAGTGTTGTAATCCCAAACATATGTATGACTGACTCTTCTCGGTTGATATGCATTTTCTTGTTCTTTAGGTTTCCAAACTTTCTTTATCTTTTTCTTGCATTGATAAAATGTGTGGCCATGCATGTTGCAAGTAGGACAATTTTTTTCCATGTAATATTTCTTCTTTGATTTATTCAGCTTAGATCTGCACTCACGTGCTTTGTTTACATGCTTGTTACAGTTATAACAATTTCCTATGAGTGTATAAGTAGTTTTAGGAATACTTTTTTCTTTTCTCTTGCAAACATTTGATGTGTGGCCTAGTTTTCCATAATGATTACATGAATGCTTCTTTGTTCTTTGAATTTTTTAGACATTCCTTTGATTAGATCAGTTTGATGATTCTCTATGCTTGGTATACCCTAAACCAATATTGTTTTTGAGTCTTCTTTGTCCATTCAGAAATTCATCCATTCTTTTTTTACTGTCTTCAGCTTTCTTGATCATATCATTATGCTATTGTTGAATCTTTACTTCCAGTTTCTCATTTTCTTCATTTTTTTCACTAATAACTTTCAATTTTCCAACAAGTTCCATGTTCACTCAGTTGGCCTCGTGACTCATAAGAACTATTTGATTGGTGATCTCATGGTGATGTTCAGTAAATCTTTGTATCTCATATTCTTTCTCTTGTAACCTTTTAGTAATCTTTCTTCTGTCATCAATAACCAAAGTTATTTATTGTTCAACTTGTCTTGATTTATTCATAACATCAATCATCCTTACCATTTGTGTCTCTTGACTGATCTGCAGTACTTTCAATTATTCAGTCAGACGTTGATTAATTTCATTTAGATCTGCAATGGTTCCTTTATATGTGTCTGGTGTACTACCAGATCTAGATCTAGATGAATCAAATAGGTCAGGTATCTCTTCTTCATGATAGTCGGTTTTATTGTAGTGAGATGCCATGACTTTTCTTTCAGCCAATAACTCTTTCATTTTCTTTCTTGCCTCTTTGTATTGCTCAAAGAAAATCTATATTTGCAACTTCTGATTCTCAATATTTTTATCAAGCTTACACCTTTCTCTCAAGTGATTAAATTTTTTCAAATAAGAGAACTAGCTCTGATACAAATTGTTGGGATAACAGAAGGGTGTGTACTAAGAGGGGAGGGGTGAATTAGTACCCTTAAAAACTTTTACAATTAAAACCTTAGTACTCATTACTTGCATAACCAACCATTGTAGATTTTCTATTTCATGCATGCAATATTATAGAATAAATGTAAATGCATGTAAACAAACATTGAAACATTCATGAAACTCATTTACACATGAAACAAGTATTTGATAACACAGAAACCCTTGTTAGAAGGTAAAAACTATAGTGAGGATGAAATCCAGAAAGCTTAACTATCTATAGAATGGAAGGTGTCTGTTAGGGATACAAGTTGTGATGACTTTTGATGATCTTTCCCTATTAGGAGTAACATGTTAGACTTTTTAAGTATACTCGATTAAGAGATTTTAGCAACATAATGTATGTGTGCACTCAGTTAAGAGATTTAAAAAAAGACTGCTAAGTCCACCTTGTTAGAGGATTCTGTTGTTTGCTACAATTGTTAGAGAGTAACAAAATATGACCTGATTTCTGTAATCTTGCTTTGCTAATTACAGATCCATTAAGTACACATAATTGTATCACCTTATTGTGATGGATAATATCTTTGTTCTACTAGGTAGCCTTGTATGTAGTTCTTGATAAACTAAATTATCCTTTATCTATTCTTGTGCATGAAACTCTCTGTCTGATCCATAGATATGCTTGGTGGCTATGATAATCTCTTTCATGATTGATTATTACATCTATATATACAATATTTTGACCTAATTAGGTTTAACGCTTTTCTTGAAAAAACTCTAAGATCAAAGGTTTACAACTTGACCTTGATCTCCTAGTTTGTATGAATACAACCAGTTAACTAATTACATACATAATTAATGCTTTACTTGATCCACAAGAAATGGTTATCCAGCCAAGCAAAAATCTATTTTAAATATTAAAGTGCTTTAGCTGACATGTAGGTTAGATTCGTTGTTTTCAGTGAAATGTTGTCTCTCGGTGTAGACTGATGCTCGATGATGTCTTTGTAGACTAGTGCTTGGTGATGTATCTATAGACTGGTGCTTAGTTGATATATTTCTTGGTGTTCAAACATTTATGTGATCACTATGCTCGGTGAGTGGTTTCACTCAGTGATCATGACCGACCGACCAAAATTGTCTGTTTGTACACTAATGATAACTTCTGGTCCTTTATAGATTATCAATACCATCCCAGAAAGACATGAAAAATATCAGTGGGCCCTTAGAAAAAGTTGCAATTCTCTTTTTTAGGCCATTAGGAATAATATATATTTAGCTCAATGGAACGCGTATGGATTCCATTGATCTAAAGGGAAACGTTCATATTTCCTCATAACTTGTGCAGGTTCTATAGAACTAAAACTTATTCTTTTAGTTCTACATAACCCACATAGGTTATGTAGAACTCTGTGTGTGTGTGTGTGTGTGTGTGTGTGTGTGTGTGTGTGTGTGTGTGTGAGAGAGAGA